>BGPR01003915.1:834-47984 GCA_013235015.1 Araneus ventricosus
CGCCACTGTTTCCACTCCAGACGGGAAATCTCATCGAGGAAACATGAAGAAAGTAGGACTATTTGCTCCATTTCTTAGCTTTATTCAGAAATACAAAAAATAATGCCGGAATATAACAAGACGTGCAAGTAGCGACGAATATACTTTCAACGATGCAATTTTTCTCTTCGTCTCATGACCAAGAAGAGGTTAACCCTCCGTTAGTCGCAATACCCAATAGATAAGCGTGCAATATGCATCCATTATTTGTTTTTAACGCATCACAATTTGGATTTTTCTTACAGAATGCTTATTGACATTTTCATTAGGACTAATTATTATCCTTATAAGGTAAAAATTGAGCAGATATCATAAAATGGATTTTATATCCGAGAGATGTATTGCGACCATTTAAGGATCAAACTGATTGCCAGTAACGGAAAGTTGAATGGATGGTAATATTTTAACAACTGTAATTTGAGTCAATGCACTCATGCAAGTGGCATTTTACATCTGAAATGTTATGAGTTTTAGTTAGATTGACATGTTTGCAGACATTAAGCGTTTTAATGAACTTCACAAATAGACAGGTGATTTATTTTTGCATTGAATTGAATTTGATATATTCCATACCGAAGAAGTCGGGCATGAAATTATGAAACGTAGAAGCTATGGCGGTACGAGTAGATCGGTGCTGGAAGACAGACCGAGGATGGATAAAAGCATTTTATGATGGGCAAATTCAGTCACCTATCTCATATGGAGATGGCTACAGACATCTCTCTTCGCAGCAGAAAGTAAGAGTAATGCACACAAATATATACAATCTTGTCAATACAGTTAAAAGAAAGATACCAATTACAAAACACATCGAGCGCCATTCAATTTGCGGAAGATAAATGACGCACAAGAGTTTTGAATTTGAACCCGATTACAAAGAAGCGTGAGACAGTATTCAGCAGGAATACATCAGAATTAAAAGGTTTAATACTATAGCAGTCATGTCATTCTGCATCAAAAAGAAAGTGAATGCTGTAGCTTTCGAGAATGTGTTCGGCCCTGTGCACACATGCGTCTTGTGTCAAACAAGTCACTGGCGACAAAATGTCGCAGATACGATTAGCAGCGTCATGTACATTGATAGCAGTTGGATAAGCTGTAAGCACACATGCCATCCGCGACGCAGAGGTGACGGACAAATCATCTATACTTATAAAAGGCAATGTTTGTGTGCGTGCGTGTGTGTTTGTCTGCGATGTCCAGACGAAGCTATCGCACTTACAGCCATGAAATTTGGCACACAGGTAGTCGTAATGGTGACTGAATGCACCTCGAAGCCGAAATTTTAAATTTTAATCTAGAATTTTTTTTATTTAATGTTTTGGTTGATTTTTCGCACTAATTTCTCAATAGATTGGTTTCGAATAATTGTACGACAAAAATAGATACACCATCGGAAAGAGCACGCGATTTCCGTTCTAATGAAGTTAGTTTTGAATTTCTAACTTAATTTACTGAATTTTGAGAATTTTTTAAAAAAATACTCAGATTTGGTTTCCAAACGGTAGTTTTGTTTTTAAATTTGCTGCATCCGACTTTCTAATAACACTATTATTTTCAATTTTTTTTAGCTTATAACTAGAACGGTTCTGTCGGATTTAAACCAAGAATGGTTAAAATATCTTTTATCGTTTTTTTAAAATTAATTTTTTTCTGGGCCGTTGCGAGTTATTTTTCTCGATCGAGTTCCAAAAGCGGCACTTCTTCGGAACGTTGATGCCAATTTTGATTGGCCGACGCGTAGGATACGTCATGACCTTCACCTGAATGAATTACTTCGATTATTATTTTTGGATTTGATTTATATTTTGCTTGCTGTATAATAATCATTTTCACGTTCCAATTTTGTAATATTGTTTTGGATTAACGTACTCTGTACTGTAGCGTGAAAAAAAAAATAAGCAGGAAAATCAAAAAATGTGTATCTTTTGTTTTGATTTTGTTTTCAAAACTTTTTCATGTCATTGTGGGCGGTTCTTTTTTTTTTTCATTTTGTTAAAGTCCTGATTCCACGGGCAACGCCGTGCGCGTACTGCTAGTTAGCCATACTTTTGAGCAGCATTTTCTCCAGAGGTTGGAGGGGGATAGGGTAGACCGTGGCTAGTTGGGCATAGGGGCATGTTGGGCCAGTCGTGATATTTTCAAAACTTTCCAGTATTCAACGCTGTCATCCCAGACAAGTGTGTATTGTCCCGTCTTCCTTCCTCCACATCAGCGTCATTGAAGAAGCAGCGTTCATTAAAGAACCAGCTAGAATTTTCTAATTTTTAGTTAGCTGATTAAATTTCCTCACTTATAAATAACCGTTTTTTTCTTTGCTTATAAATTACAATTTCCATTTTCACAAATAGTATTCAGGAAGATAGTTCTTCATTGTTACTTTAGGGCTTGTTTGTTTATCAAAATGCTTTCAGAATAAATCCCTACATTCATGAGAACAAAAATGGCGATATGGGGTTAGTTGGCCCATTTCGCATGGGGCATATTCAGAATGTGCGTTATAGAAATATCTCTGAATATGTGGGATGGAATTGCACCAGATTTATTATGCAAGATACTTGCTTTAAAAAACCATGAGGACTCAATTTTGATTATAATTACACAATACTATTTGACGATGAACATAAAAGCTGTTTCTCAGTTTCTATTGAGTAGAAATGCACCGAATTTGTTTATAATACACATAATGTGGATAATAACACAGTTATGTTACTTAAATAACAAAGTATAATAATATAGAAGAATGTTTTGTGACAGCCACTTTATACTAGTAGTGGGCCGGTTGGCCCAAGCGACATGGTTTGAGGTTTTAAATTAATACTTTACTTTGGCGAATTCTTCCTGAAAGTACACTAATAGTGGCGGATAAACAAAATTAAAATTTTTGAATTCCCTTTTTAAAATATTCTTAAAAGGAAAAACGGCCCAACTAGCCCTCGTCTATCTTATCGGAACTGAGCAGGATATATGTGTGCACTACCCGACTGCTATCAATGTACTTCACGATGCTAATCGCTTTTCCGACATCGCTGATGACTTGCCCGACACAAATCACACGTGTGCATCGGACCTTGATGGTCCGTTTTGAAGACAAAGATCATTTGGAGGTAGACCTCGTCTTTTGAAACCGTAGTCATATGACGAGGCCGACACTTGAGCTGGCACCCCACTCTCCAAACTCCGAGATCGTACCATTGTGAGGATATCTGAGCCACGACGGCAAATCTAGCACAAATCAAGCAAACTTATACCCACGGAATCGAGTCTCGAACCCATGACCCTCCAATACCAAGTCAGCGGTGCACCAAGTTGGAAGCAGATGAAATATTTAATTACTTACAAACCATTATTCACTCGTAGACATTTGGGAACACTCCTTTTCAATAATTCTAACATGACGCTCCGTTTGAAAGACAATCAAAGACCATTTGACGGCGGAACGCGCCATTTGGAACTGCGGTCACTGACGAGGCGGACACCTGGACCGATATCTTAGAGTATAAGATACTACATAGAGAGAGCGCTCCTTTGATAACAAAGCCACACGCGGGTGCCAAGATGGGCAACTTTGAGGGGAGAACCGAGTGTTCATGTTTACCATGGTTTGGCTCTCAATCATTAGTTTGGCGAGTTTTAAGCACTTGGCTGAACAATTACTAAAGGAAAAGTAACTTACTGTATTAGTCCAGCGAAATAGTAGAAAATAGACAAAAAATTAGGGTAGAGTTAATTTTTAAATATGTTGTTCGGGTTGGTACCCTGACTGATTTCCACAGTTTTAGCAACAAAATTTTTTGCCGTCAGCCTTAGTTTTTGCCATAAAATTTTCATAAAATTAAATGTTTGGGAACGAATTTATCTTGAATATCGGTTTTAAATCACAGTAAAAAAATCACATTTAAATAACTTAAGTCTTGATTTTCATCAGTATTAATTAATTAATTATTTATAATATTATTAAATGGATTATATTATCATTAATCAAATGAAATATATTTAAGTAATGTTTTTATAAACTTAATGGTTTTAAGCTTGAAGGAAATAACAGTAAGGATAACCTGTTTCTGAAATATGTTTCCAAACTGTTCCTTTCCGAAGCACTCTGCCACGAAATGTTTCGAACAAATTCTTGTTCTGTTATTTGATGTGAAATTATCACATCTTAGTTGTTTTTCCCATAACTTTCTACGAAATACATCTTTGGGAAAGCTGAAATGCATTCATAAAAAATATACCAATGAAATTAAGACAGATATATATGCTTCAATAAATTCTATTTTATGAGATAGTATATAATTTTGTTCTTATATATAACAACGCAAGCATTAATTAATTAGACTATTTTGAATCTCAAAACTAAATGTTAAACGCATTGACAGTAAATACAAACAAATATATTCATAACATGTAAAGATTGCAAAAATAATGGACCTAGTCCATATTAAATAATTTTACTATTTTAATTTAATGTGAAATATAACTCCTTTTTACATTTAAATACTCATCAGTTTCTTTTTTCTGAATCATCCGATGGGTGTTAATTATTCACATTCAACATTTAAACAACTGAAAATTGCATCTCATTATTTTATTCGCAATTCAAAGCCAATTTTGAAAACCATCCTCTGGTATTATTAATTAAAAGAGGTTAAAAATTCGTTTAGTCACACATAACATAAACTATCTAAAAATGAAACGCATTGAACTCAAATTACGATTGGCATTGAAATTTTTTTTTGTAACATATAGTAAAAAATGCGAAGATGAAATGTTTTTAAATAATTTGAAATCAATTAATGAAATAGTTTACAATTTCATTGATAGAAAGTATTATTTTATTTACTTAGATAAATAAAATAGTCATTCGAGATAAATAAAACATAGTCACCGCAGGCATTACGATGAAAACAAATGCAAGATTACGATTTTAAGATTATCAAACACCTTAAATGCAATTAATATACTATATAAATTTTTCTAAATTTAGCTTTTATATTTTTCCGAAGAATTACAACAAGCTGAATGGGTTTTTCTTTATAAACAATCACTTATAATGTTCGAATTACAAACTATGCTTATTTCAGAAAACTCGCTAATTTCAGAAAAGAAATAGCCAAACTGCGCCATTGTACAGAAATAAGCAAAACATTGGATTTAATTGAATTAGTGAGTGATAGAACAAATCAATAACAATAAAATCAAACAAATAATAATAATTTAGGCTTTTTTGTGCTTATTACTTTAGTTATAAATAACACTATTTCCAGAAAAAAAATCTTTACAAGCATTATACAAAGTAAAATAACAGTTATTTTGCAGCATGAGCACTATACATTACGCATTCAAAGTCATTTTAAAGCAATTTTATATATATTTATAAGAATAAAAATTATACAGATAACTAATCAATGAAATGTAAAATGACCCCCTTTGACAGATCTTTCAGCACACCCATAAACACAGCACGAAACAACCATTTTTCATGAAAAGTGACAGCTCGACGCGCGGCAAGTAAGGCTTACTTCATAGGAATAACATTACGACGGAAATTTCCAGCGGTATTGGCAAACTCGTTTTTGCCAACTTTCGCGTGCCTCAGTGTTGGAACACTCCTACGACCCTATAGGCTCTCTCTATCTTACTCTATGACCGCTATCCCACTCTCCAAACTCACTCTTCATTGCTCCAAGATGAAGGCATCTGAAAGATGAGGGTATCTAACCCACAACAGAGGATCTAGCGCACGTAGTGGTAGGGGAAAGTCGGGTAAGACGACGAAGAGTTCAAGGTGACAAATTGGATTTTTCTCGAAAATTACATTAGATGGCAGCCCCGATCCTGCATCATCAGAGACCTCTAGGAACCAGCTACCCATGTCACACCAAAAGATTCCACCCCATTATTAGTGTGATTCACAGTACGCGATAATGTGTCTTTTAGTTGTTTCTATGCAATTTTTGGTTGTTGCTTGATAAGGCATAGCGTTCACGGAGTAAATATTTTTGATTTTTACATGTGATATTCGCAAAGAGCTAATCAAAACGCGTTCAATGATATATTATTTTAATTTTTCTGATGAGCTTATATTCTTCAATGGTTTTTTTTAAAATAAAAAGGCGAAATCGGGTAAGATGACGAACCCCTCCACGCTGATCCATGAACTCTTCGTGCTACCTGAATGCCATCTGCCTTTCCTGCAACTCACTGGCGCTCCAGAGAAAAATGAACATCTCATTAAGAAGGAGATAGAAGAAAAAAGAAGACAAACGAAAACTTTAACAGCTGAACAACGCTGAAGTCAATAAGACTAAACGCAACAAACCTTCTAAAAATTTAGTAAGCCTAAAGTAACACCTCGACTTCTAATTTTCTGAGTCTGAAGACTCAGTTCATTCATTTGAATTTCCTTACGTTGACTCTAATGACAATCTGGACCCAGAGGTCCTCGATAATGAAGAAAGCAAAATTTGCAGTGAGTAAGGAAACACGGAATTGGGATTCCAGTGTTTTATGTGCAAGCTCTGACCCCATTTCAACTATACTGGTAAAGACAAAATCCAAGCCCATGGCGATGCGATTTTTGTAATTGATTTCATTTCTTAAGGTTTGACTCTCAAATTAGTTTATTAATTGATATTAATCAATATATTAATTGATATTGATATATTAATTGATATTGATATATTAATTGATATTGATATATTAATTGATATTAATTAATATAAAATATCAGGGTCCGAATTTTTCGATGAAGCGTTTGTAGCAGCATCGATTCACTTTCAGGTTTATGCAAATTAAATATTCGCCATCTTACCCGCACAGTCGGGTAAGATGGTGAAATTGACTTTTTTTTTCTAAAATGAAATTTTGCAGTTTAAATTTGATCATAAAAATTTTAAAAAATATCACTTTAAAATAAACAGTTGAAAAAGATTTTGGCGAAATAAAAATCCTCCCGCAACAAATATTGAGCTCAGGAAAAATCCCCAAAGCTTGTCGTCATCTTACCCGACTTTCCCCTACTTTGGCCATCTTGCACGGTGGAATCGAGACTCGAAACCGTGAACTTTTTACTCCGCAGCCGAAATCTTGTCACCAGGAGAGCAAGTTTGCGATGAGATGGGTTAGTTTATGACTTAAAGCCATTACTTACTTGTAGGCATTTAGAATTTTCAGTAATCTCTGCCAATAATAAAGTAGAATGTGTGTGTTTGTGTGTGTGTGTGTGTTTGCGCTCTATAGGGCAGACCGTTGGGCGTAGAGCTATGAAATTTGCACAAACATACTTTGGAGGGTGGGAATGTTAAAATTTAATTAATTAGCTATTACAATTTTAATTAATTAAAAATGAAGCGAAAGTTTAGCGTTTATCCTTGATAACTTTAGAAAATATTTCAGCACAAAAATGGCTTTTACACCATCTAAAAATCCAGAAAATTAACTTTTCAATGATATCAATTCAATTCCCACTACAATTTTTTTCTCTGATTTTAATAAATTTTTAAAAATATTTTTAGGCATAATTTATAACACCACTTTTTAGCGTTGATTTGAAATTCAAACTGTTTTCATTGTTTAAACAAATATTTAATTGCGTATTTTCTCTTCCATTGTTGAAAGCTAAAGACATATCCTAAAGGATTTTACTTTCGTTCTTTATTTCATCAATTTTTCTGTGAAATTTGTAATTAAAGTTTATTAGATATTAAGTTTATTAGAAAATTTATCCAGTAAACTGAATGATTATGACTCCTATGTTTTAATTCTTTTTTATCAGCGTGTTTTAATCTAGTTAACATTCTGAATTAAATATGCTAACTGGACGTAAAATGTGCAGCGCCATTAAAACGTTGAATTCAAATTCATATTTTGCAAGAGGAATGAAAAAGAGAAGTTGACGCCAACATGCAGTTAGAGGTTACAAGACACGGACAGGACATTAGGAACTGTCCGCTTAGACAATGAACAAAACAGGTGCAAGGTTGCTGAAAAAAATACGGGATAAATGTCTATCACAATTTGAAATTTCAAATCACTTTGTTAATGGAGTCATGAATATCAAATTCTGCATAAGAGATGCAATTGAAATTATTTTCCTGGAGAACTTCTGCTGCTGGTCGCCGAAAGCGGTTAGTTACTATAATAAAATGAGAAGCAGAATATTAGAACTTGCTGCATTTTATCTAGATCACAAAAATTGTGTTAAAAAATATGATAAAATTTCACCTCTTGGAAAATTATGGATTAAAATAAAATTTCGAGTCCTGACGAACTGCATAAGCCTAAAAGACGTTTCTTACGGAATTTCAGACAACTCTTTGCAGCTGTAGGAAATCCAAAGCCAATAGTTTAAGTGTGCTCATAATCCCATTGACAAAATGCAAATTTTAATTGAAAAAGAACTGCCGTTAAAAAATTTGACAGACCCAGAGAGCCAAAAGAAGGAAATGAAACAACCCCATACCATTTCCCAACAACACGGAGTAGCGTGGTTGGTAGAATACCGACTCCTTGAAAAAATTTGACAGACCCAGAGAGCCAAAAGAAGGAAATGAAACAACCCCATACCTTTTCCCAACAACACGGAGTAGCGTGGTTGGTAGAATACCGACTCCTGTCGGAGGGGGCGTCGGTTGGACTCCAGCCCGCGATCTTGGTGTATTTTGCGTCCTCACAGTTGCGTGATAAATCTCTTCAACAAATCGAACTTCAATTAGTCATTTTGAAAAGTTTTGTCTATAAAATTCAAAATTTTTTTCCCATTTTGCTCCTTTGGACCTGGAAGATGTTTTAGAAGAAAAATTTTCAGATTATGAAAATTTCAGCGAACATGATACGGAATCGGAAGAGGTGGAAAGACATTGTTTTTTCACTTGTCAGTTATTACGCCAATAAACGAATGGATAATCCGTGTTTAGCTCATTTCTAATATAATAGCCCAGATCTGTCTCTCGGTAACGCTCTGACGTCATCAACAATAAAACTCGCGCCATAGCACTGAGAAACGTTAAACAGCATTATTTTATGGTTAGAGAATCTAAATTTCAGTAAATTTAAAATTAAGTGAGTAATTGTCGTTCTAATTTCAAATTTAATAGCTCTAAAATAGTGAAATAAAATTTTCTATCGATTGATATAAAATTTATCTCGTTATGATCCATACTTCCCGAGAAATTTTAAATTTTATTAATCATATATTTGAAATTAATTTCCGTTTTTCAATAGAAAGTAGTAAATTACGTCAGTGTTAATCATGCGCGTGATATAGTTTGGACGCCACGATGCATCTGATTATTTATTGCTATCGTGATGATATAATTTGATAATATTATTTGGCAATGTTTGACAAGCAGAGAAGTGCTTTGTTTTAATTCGAATTTCGAAAAAGAATTCCTTTGAAATTTAACTTTCGACTTACGTTTGACAAGCTGAGAATTTCATGGTTATTGAATTATAATAAAATTATTAAACAACGAAAAATACTTCACACGGAATGTTGTTTACCAAGAGGTTCTTTGAATAAAGAAATGTGTAAATAAAAATAATAATTCCTGTCATAAAACATATGTTTATTTTATTTGTTTTCAATCAATGTTAAACATTTCTCTCGCATATGTATCTATTTAAACATGTCAAATTTGACTGGAAATCTCTCGAATGAAGAGGCAATTTGCACCCGTCATACCATGACGGGTAATTTTCTAGTGAACTAAAAGAGGAAATAGAAAAGGAATTGTTGCCCTGCCGTTGAAGAACCACTAAAAAAGAAATCAAAAATGGTTTCAAAGGGAAGATGTAAGTTTTGTCCCAGAAAAAACTACTGGAACCTGCAATTTGTGTACAAATTTTGTAGGCAAGGAACACCTAAGTTCCTTATGTAGTAATTGTCTCCAAGAAAAGAAAATATAACTGAAAATTGGTCTGTACATTCTATTATTTCTCATTATAATTAAATGATATTAAAATTCACGTTTTCATTGTAACAATCCTATAGCGAGTACTTTAATAATTTGTGCACTAATTGTATACGAAGAAAAGATCGTATTTTAAAAGTCATATCATAAAAAAATATTGGATTACATTTGATTTGTATTAAACGCTTTTTTCTTAATGTCTTAAAAGTCAAAAGCGTTATTTTTCCTTCTAAAAATGTAATGTTTTTAACAGCGCAGGATTGAATTTCATTTTGGGGTCATTCATCTAATTTCAATTAATCATTTTGAAAAGTTATGTCTATAAAATTCAAATTTTTTTCCGATTTGCTCCTTTTCCGAGCGTATAGTTAAATGTTAAACATATTTTATTTCAAACATATTTAAACTAACTTCTAATTTGACTTCCTTATCCTTTCCCATTACTTGCAAGTGTCGTAAAGTATTTTTTTAAAAAAAAGAAGAATTTGTTTCCAGGAATTTTCAGTTACTCTTCTAGAAGAAAAATTAAATTGGACCTCATTGATGATTGAAAGCTCTCTTAGGGGCCGTCCATAAATGATGTCACACTTTTTTTCAATATTTTTGACCCCCTCCCCCTCTTTGTCACAAAGTGTCACACTTCACCATACTCCCTCCCCCCCTTTGTCACATGTCACGCTATATTACATAAACATATACTTGCAGTTCAGAAACAAAGCACTACGTTATAGATCATATTTCAAATTTTATTTTTAAACTTTGACTATGTGTTGTAATGACATTTGTGAGTATAACAATAATAATGATTATATGTGTACTTATTTTGTATGAAATAAGATTAAGGTTTACAACGAAGAACCTAATTAATATACAATAGTAATAAAATATTAATATAAAAGAGCAATTGAAAACAGTAGTATTTTGGAATTTGAAATGGAATTGGATATATTTTGCTATAAATCTTATCTTTACTTTATGAACACAAAATACTCTTAAACAGATTAAATTTAAAAAAAACCGCCTCAATAAGATCAACCTGTTTGTGCCACTTCCAGTTCTACCACTCACCCAGATGGGGCGACGTATCTTTTGTTGGACATTTCAAGGGTGTGACAGGGGGAGGTTTTTCTTCTAATGGTGAAGAATTTCTGCTGCTACCATATTCTCAGAACCTACCCTGAATGACTTTTTTGAAAACAAAGGAATATAAGTGGAAAAAAGTCACATGAAAGTTGTTTTAGCCCCGATTAAAAAAATACCCTCGAATCTGGTAATTTCAAAATAACTTCAAAATTTAATCTGCTGATTTTAAATGTTTTTATTTTATACAAAATGTGTGATGTCACACTTATTGTTACCCCCTCCCTCCCCCTTGTCACAAACTGTCACAATTTCACGAACCCCTCCAAGCGTGACATCATTTGTGGACGGCCCCTTATTTATTATTAAGTTATCGTATTCTTATTCCCTGTTATACTATTAATATAACAAAAATCATCTAAAAAATAAAAAACGATAGTTATTCCAAGTGTTTTAGTTTAGGGATAGCAAATTCACTGCTGAATTTCAGAAAATTGCTAACAACCAACAATGCCAGTTTCTGAAAAAATCCCATTCAACAAACAGGGATTTAAACAACAAACGAAATATGTTGGAAATTTTCTGGAATGAAGTTCAGTGAATATTGCTTTTTATCGTCGAAAACACATCACAATATTCACATATAGGGGAGTAAGGATAGTTGAGCCAATTTTTAAATTTAACTTTTTTTATAATTGGGAATTGAAGAATAGAATATTGTAGTGTAAATTTTGGTATTTTGGCTTCGGAATTAAATAAGAAAATTAGCCATTTTCGTCCATTTTTTGGCTTAATAAATATTTATTTTTTGTTTCACATTGTGGTTCAAGTATCGCCATGAGAGGGATACATGATCCATAGTGTAGGATGCTTGAGCCATCTCTGAAAAAATATCCCCAAAATACAAAGTTATAAATTTTACTGCTTATTATTATTTCATAAATGTTTTGCTTCATGCTTAAGATAAAAAAAAATCTTTCGAAACCAGTTGTGGAAACAAAACTAACAACAGGGTCATTTTTTGTAGATATGTTTGGTGGTCGAAGAATCATTTCAATTTTGTTCCCATCAATGACAGCAAAGACAGTCTTTCATATATTTTTTTCGATTTTTTTAGGAAAAAGTTTCGTTTTAACCTTTGGTAGCTTCCAAGAAAATTTACATTGTGATCTTTGTTGCTTTTCTTTTCTTTTTTTTCTTTTCGTGATATTTTTAATAGTTTTCAGTTTTTTGTTTTTCTGGATTGGAAGTCAAACTAGCTGATTTAGCTCTTTTCCTAAACCTTTTCATAATGCGAAGCAAGGCTTTTTTATAAGGTTACACAACTTCTGGAGTTGTTTCATTAGTTGAGGTCCCAGGAATAGGAAAATTTTTGGAGTAAGTCTCGTTGTCTCCGTTTGTATGTGAACATTATACACGGAACGAGCTATAATTAAATTTAGCAGGCGGTTCTTGCGCCAAATTGTAGATCTGCATTAAATTTTGGTGTGAAAAAACAAACCCAGGGGCGCAGCGACCGGGGGAAAGCAAGGGGTATAAATGCCCCGGATGTCAGTTTTCAGGGACGCCATGGAGTCAGAACATGGTTACTCTTATGCCATTTTTAAAGCAAAATATGATGAAGGGGTTTTGAAAATTATGCCATACCCCTGCCACCATTTGCGCTGGTTAAGCGACTGGTGGTGACTGGAATAAAAAAAGATTCATATTGTTGCAAAAAGTCTTACTGTGGGTGTATGGTGTAAACAGTCCAACACGCAGGATAATGGAGAATGAAGGTTTATTCACAAATATGCAGGAAAATATGCTACGGCACAGGTACAGGAAACAATAGTTCTTGCACAGATTAGCAATGTAAACAGACAACAATTCACAGGTAATAAAAGTTCAGCACTTTGTTATCTAACAACACAAACCGTCAGCAAATGACTAATAACTAGTAGACAATAACTGCACTTTCATTAGCGTTCAGCTCACCAGCTGCGGGTAGAACTCCAAAGACGTTCGCTCTCCAAGGCGATCCCAGTCGATCAAGACACTCCTCTCATCCAGGCGCCGTCCTTAAATATTCTCTCCGACAGGCCGTGACGTCACATGGAGTTTTCCCGTGTATTCCCTTTCCTAGTAGAAATATCGAGAAAAGGGTTGCATTTTCGGGAATCATCTATTTGTCGCCAAGGTCGCCAAATTTGTCGCCAAATCGCCAAAATGGTCGCCAAGGTCAGGGGTGCCATAACAGTCGCTAAGGTCACTCCATGCTTAACCTTGTAAAATCCTCTTCCCAGGCATAAGACTTGCATTGCTGAGAAGCGACTTTCCGTGTTTGTAACAATATTATTTTCCGGCGCCACTTACCCTCGCTACGCCACTGGCCATGGTGATAAAATGTTAATGCGTTTATGACACTTTTTAAAGTCAAATACGATGAGGGGTTGAAACAAACCCCTGCCCCGGGCGCTACTTATACAAGCTAGAGCATTGAAGAAGACGGGGGAGCCAAAAAGTTATATTATGACCCGGGCGCCACTTACCCTCGCTACGCCACTGTTCAAACCTCCGATTATCCTCACTGTACTACGAAGCTAAACGCAAAACGCACCATATACATGGAGATACTTTTAACACATGCGTGTTGTCATTCACATACAAGGAAAATATCATGCATATTTTGATTTTCTTACTTACTTGCTTGCGTGTCTTCTACTCACTTTGAACGAAAATATTACGCACATTTTTAGTTTTTGCGTTTATTCCTATGAGCTTTGAAACTTCGTCTAGAGTGAACCATAGATAGAAAGAAAAAAAAACTTTTCTACAAGGTGGTCATAAACTATCGGACCCATTTAAAAAATTAATACAGAAAAACTAAAAATGTTACAACTACAGATTTTTTTAATGAAAGCGCATTATTATTTCTTTTTCAGAATGGTAACGTGTCTTTATGGTGGTCTCGGAGGTCGTAAATTATTGGACATCTCCCATTTTTGAGAGCCATTATCACCGAAACTATTACAGCTAGGAGAAAAATAAAAATATATATTTGTAGGGAATTTTACGTTCTTTAACTTGTTAAATCAATTGTAATTTTAAAACTGAATAGTTTTCGAGATATTCACGAAAAACTAAAAAAGGAAACCAGAAGACTTACATCGACTTCTGCCGATCGGTAGCCATTGCGTATGGACATCTCTCGCGGTAGGAAATTTAGAACGCTGTAATGATACTCCACCTATCTGGGAAAAAGCTTTTTTATTAAAAAAAACGCAGTTGTAACATTATTAGTTTTTTTAATTAATTTTTGAAATGGGGCCAATAATTTATGACCACCCTCTATAACCAAATTCAGATCATTGAATAAAAATAATTTATTTTTTAAAATTTTATCATGACAAAATATGTTTTCGGATAATGGTTTCGGAAATGGTCTTCGAGAAGCTTCGAAATTACAAAATCTGAAAGCAGTAGTGACTAACCTATCATCGAAAAGTTAATTTTGATTACTTTCAGAGTATTTTTATGGATGTCAAATGAGAAGGTTGCTTGATAAACGCATAAGTAGAGTCGTTTTGACCACGCGTTGAATGTGACGTTCTTATGCAGTAATAGAAATATAAATTAAAAGATAAAAAAATTTATAAATAGGAAACAGAAGATTTAAACAAGAAACGATAACAATACACCTCTTTGCGTTCTATAAATTTTTTTACCTTTTAATTTGTATTTCTATTATTTGTTTCTGTATTATATTAGAAATAGCTGCATATGCGCCATTCTATATAATACTAAGAGTTTTTAATTAAGTTTTAACTAATTTTTGACTATTTAATTTATAGTTAATATCTTTGTTAAATTTTGATAATTATAACTGTTCTTATGCAGAACTGTATGTGGAAATCAATGTGAGAACTCTCCTAATTTTTTTATTATCTTACAGAAAAAGAAGTAAAACACACGCAGAGAAACTCTAATATATGACGGCATTTCCAAAAACTGCTCAGACTTTCTTTGTTTTCTGCATGAGAAGGTTACTTTGTGCCACCACTCTCTTTCTCAAGATCTAGAAAGAATTTTAAAAAAACTAACAAGCACACGTGTCATTTTCCATTGTCGAAACTTCTTCATTCTACTTGATCAAAAGGAAAAACCGCTCATCACGATTCTGTGCTCCAGACGTGCCTGACGCAATTACCTGCACCCCCCCCCCCGTATCTCCCTCTCCACGGAGCGGGGCGCGCGCCACCCTCTTTGTTCATGACCAGGGGATCAGAAGAGAAGGGGCCACGGGAGAATCTAACACTTTCTAAGCTCCTCTTCTTTCTTTTATTCGAGACTCACAATCGCCTTCCCCCATACCTGTCAACAATAAAGTTGGGATAAGCCCCTCCGCCTTTGTTGCAGACGAGAGTGACTGAAATCGGTCACGCGAGCGTCTGGGAGCAAGAAAAAAAACCCAGAAATATTCTCAAGATTGAGGTGAAGAGCTGCCACATGTTGAATATTGTAACGAGAAGGCTCCGAAGTATCCTTACATACACTTCCGTAGTCCTGAATATGGTCTTAAACTATCAGGTTTATTCCTTATAGCTGAGGTTCCAAACCTGTGGTACGCGTACCCCTGGGAGTACGCGAAGGACCATTTGGGGGTACGCGAACTCAAAGTCGGTAATGACGGACACGAGAAAACATTAGGGATTAAAAATGTTACAGAATTTTGCTTCAACAAGTTCGTGTAAAAAGTAAATGAGAAAGTTGTGCAGGTCCTAAACCTACCTCTAAAGAAGGAAAAAGGAAAGCAAAAGGAAGAGAAATTTTTTAGCCATCCTTACAAGTTAAAGCGAAATTATTACAGTACTGATTTTATCTCTTTTGGCGTTGAACTGATACTATTGCAAAAATGGAATAAAACATAAAATCAAAAGTAAGTCCTGCAAATGTTATAAATTCCAGTCATTGGACTGTGAAGCTCACCTAGGCCCTTAACAGTATTGATAAAAACGTCTTTGTATAGACGGATGGTTAGAGTGGGGGCATATGACAGTAAGGGGTACAAGAAAATAAAAAGACTAATCAAGGGGAAGGAGGAATATAGGAATCAAGCTGGGAAACTCCGTGGAGTTATGAAACGGAGAAATAACAACAAGCAATTAAACCTATTGTGGAACATTGGCCTTCGTTGAGAAATCCCAAAAGCGACACTGACCTAACACGCATGCGTATCGGCCATACCAGATTTACGCATCGGCACTTTAGTCCAGTCAACGAAGGGTTTTTTTAAATAAACGTTAAACATTTGAAAATTGGTACACATGTTCGTGAAGGGCTCCTGAAACATACTAAAAGATCCCTGTCCCGAGAGGGAAGCTCGCGCCCCATCATGGATTTAATTCCCCTCTTTTAGTTTTTCTTGGAAATTGTACAGATTTTTATCTTGTTTTAATGACTTAAACCATGTGTTCCGTTCTGAAAAACACTTACTTTCGCTTTCCAGAATCCAACCTTAGACAACAGCGCATGCGCAACTCTCGTGAACTTTAGGCATTTTTCCATTTTTAACGCGTAGCTGTTTTTTTAGATGTAATTAAGGGTACGATGAAGTACTTCTAGCTTGCGTCGCTTCCGTCTGTCTTTGTAATGTCCGCCAGCATTTATCCTGCTTTGCATTCAACGTTCGCTTATTGTTAAATAAATTTCTTAAGAACTGAGCGATGTTTCACTGAACCACTAGTAATATACGAACACCATGCATAAAGCAAGGGTACAGCAACATTGATTTTAAAAACTGCTAGTGAAAACTTTAATGTTTCTCGCTAATTCTGTTTATCCTGAATGGCCGGAGATTGGGTAAAAAAAAAGCCAATTTTGCAACTGGAATTTTCTTTCAACGTGCTTTTTTGCTTAATAAATAATTATTTTCTTTAAATTTCTCTGAAAGAAAATTCAGCGAAATATTTTATTAGTTTACTTCATCGATACTGAATGACACCTCAAATCCTTTTATGCATTAATCAATGTTTTACAATGACATTTTTATTTTTTAAATATGTTTCAATTTATCAGTTGAGGTTGAAACGAAATGCAACATTCCTCTGCCTATTCAAAGAAAAACAGAAAATAGTTTCTAACCTTGAAGCTCAGCTTCCAAACAGAGCATATCGCACAATTAATTTGTAAAGTTGTCTTATCTGTTCTTAGTTTTATAATGGAAGCTGCTGGTAATTGCAAGCTACCTGTCCGAGTACCCATCCTAGTTGACGGTTCAAATATTTATTGGCGTTTTTTCAATCAAATTTCAAGTGCTATTTAATAACACAGTATTTTAAACGAAGACTATATTCTACTGTCTCTATTTCATGGAAAGTCATTTTCATCTAATAAGTTTCAAAAATATTTTAAAATAAAATATAGTTTTGAGAGAGAACAAAGTGAAGACAAACTGAAAAAACAAAATGGAGGAATTCGGCTTCTTGTACTTCATCAGCAGTCAAACAAGAAGCAGAGATTAAAAGCAGGATTCTTTACTGTTTAAGGGTTTGACATCGATCAAAATATAACCCTTAATTGACCCTAAAAATCCTGAAGTGGAATGGAAGAAAAAGGAACGTCCTCAAGAAATAAAAATAAAAAAACAACTCGAATAAAGAGAAGAAAGATTTTCAGCCTTACCTCGCTTTCCCACAAACGCCATTTCAAGAATCTCGCCTAATTCAAGCAGCCAGTGACGATTATACGTGGGCGAAGCACACGGCCTCGATGGGCCACAATCTTCGAACATAGTGAGTTGGGGTGTTAATCCTGATGATTCTTTTACCTATTATGGAGAGAAAGTTAGTGTTGCTGTGGAGCTGAAAGGGAAAATTATTAATTGATGGTTTTGCCTAGGCAATTCATTCATTCAACTTTTATTCTGTGCATTCACCCAGCCATTCATTCGTGGAAAAAGAAATATGAGGGATAAAGGGGAAAGGAGAAGAAGAAAAATATTAAACTATGGAATGCAATTAAAAATTTATTGGATATGGTGATACCTAGTATTACGCCTAATTCAACCAGTGCAAAAAACAGGAATGGAAAGAGATAACCCGGTGAGTAATATGAGTAAAGTTCCATCTATTGGAGCCAAATAAACCAAAAAAATAAGAGAGAGATTTTTTAAAAAAAATTAATTATTTACCTCATTCATTTTTATTTATATTTATTTATTATTTTATTTATTAATTATTATTTAATTTTTATTTATTTATTATTTTATTTAATAATTATTATTTAATTTTTATTTATTTATTATTTTATTTATTAATTATTATTTCAGTTTTGAGCGAGAGTTATTTCTCACTTTCGTTATCTGTTTATTCATATTCCAAGAAAAAAAGAAGTCTTTTTTTTATTTTATGTTCCAAAGGAAAAATAATTTCAGTCGCAGAAAATATCTGTTTCATTTACCTCCTATCATAGCCCAGTGGTTGGGTAGTTGAATTCAGAATTAATTAGGGGAAAGCTGGAAATTGTTTTACTCCCTTCAGTTTAGGTCTGGAATGAACATACTAAGTTTTCCCTCTCCGGCGAAGTGAGCGTTAGCCGCTGCGTGCAGATTTGTAGTCAGAAAATAGGACTTTTTTCAATAATCGAGCAATATCTCAAAAACAACTCATGCTATCAAAAACATTGTAATACAAAAGTTGTAGAGCTTAACATTCTGAATAAAATGAGTACCAACACTTATTAAATTCAATCAAAATTAAGCTCACAACTGCGCCTCAAAGTACTGCTTAAATCGCTAATCAAGCGCTTGAAGCGAGAACGGACCAATTTATAGGTTCTCCCTACCTCCAATTATTATATAAACATTTTAAATTTGATCATTATGCTTTTATAATTATTTCAAGGCTTTATTTAGTATATTTTGAAGGAAAAAAACCCACTGTTATTATGATTTAACAAAGGAAAACATCACACGAAAGCTTCAGTAATGGTTGAAAGCGTGCTTATTAAATAGAAGCAACGGATTTCTCATCCGAGGGAAGTTCTTCAAAATAACTCAAAGATTCTTCTGCATTCAGATATTGCACGGCATTTTAAATAAACTACCTGTTATTTTGCAAAAGAAATTTTCAAAAATTATAAACTGCGCTTGAAATAAAAAAAATGATTTCAATAAAAAAAATAAAATAAACGAAATTGCCACGAACGGAGAAGAGTAATATACAACCAACTTTAAAGAAAGACTCTGAAGGAATAAAAGTTCCCTGTTCTCTTTTAAGTAAGCAAGTGGCATTGTACAAGGGACATTGTTATTGTTGTGGCTGATTAGTGAATATTTACCCATCTGGGCATATGGGAAAGGGAAACACGTGTTCATCATCCATCGATAGTTAAAATACAAACACAGAGAGAGAATGCGTTGATGACGTCGCTTTGAGAGCACACCGCTTAGTCCCAATGATACGTAACGGAATAAATGTCATATTTCAGAGCTCTTTTAGCAACAGAAAAACTTTTTCTAAGCCTGACATTTTGTAGAAACGTTGTTAAAAAGTCACACACGAAGGAATCGAAGTATGGAAAGTTTAAGACATCTTTAAGATCTTAAGAGAGAGATTAAACAGATATTTTCTTTTGCATCTATAAATCCAAAGTTTCCGAACATCAGGATCCTTCGGAAATAAATGAAAGGATATTTTTGTGAACACTTCACATCTATAGCAGGTGGTATTGTAGCAGATGGAAGTATAAATTGACACAAAGCTTATGAAATCGGAGTACATTGTTTGTCAAAAACTGTTGGTAATAATTTTGCCGTTGTTACATTTAAACGGAAAAACCGAGTAATGCCTATTCGTGGTTTCACTTCCAAGATGAAAGTTCATGATGAATTAATTCCTGTGAATCCAGACACAATATTCAGGAAATTCAATTCTCTCTCCTAAAAAGTTTGATGGAGTTATTTTGAATTTGAGCAGGCCCATTTCCCATTGTCACTCTTTGATAAAAGATGACTGCGCAAGACCCGCAAGTCAGTATTTTATGATTTATTTTCTACTGAGACGGATGTGCATTTCACTTCAGCATGTTATGTGGTTAATGGTGTATTTCTGTTACATTGTGCGTTGTGGCAGGCAAAGGAATAATTTCCCTTCATCCTGAAGAAATGTGTTGATTACGCCAAAAAGCACTTCAATGAAGGGGCCACAATAGTTTTTGATGATTACCCTGAAGATGCAATGAAAAGTACAAAATAGGTAGAGAATATCAGACGAACAAAGAAACACATATTTGGTTATGTTATGATTGATTAATCGATGTTAGCCACTGTGTCCCAAGATAATTTTTTTAATCAAATTATAAGAACAAGCAAAGGCTTATAAATATATTATGTGTTAAATTTCAAAAAGGTTTTGTTATGAAGCAAGCTGAAGAAGATGCTGATTACCCAATAATCAAAAGTGCTTTGGAAATAGAGAAAAGGTCACAATGTGTTATGGTTGTTGGTGAAGATATCGACCTCTTGGTTATAACGGCAGCATCCATCAATTCCGAAAACATTTTCTTCTTAAAACCTGAGAGAGGTAAAGCAGAAGATGCTTTATATTGTACAGCAACCCTGAACATTGCTCCACAAATAAGGCACAATATTTTATTTCTTCGTGCGTTCAGTGATTGCAATACCATATCTGCTCTTTTCAGGCAGGGAAAGAAGAAATTTATCAGTGTTCTGAACTGCAACAAGTTGTGAACATTTTCCGTGATGAAAAGGCATGCCCGGATGACATAGGTGAAGCAGGACAGAAAGTTTTGATAGACCATATGGGAGAAAGAAACGTGAAGAAACAAGGATTCTCTGATATTTAAACTTTTTCAAAAATCACTAGTAAAAAATAATTTCATTTTAGTATTTCTCCCTCACATTACAGCAGTTGCAAGTGAACACTCTCTCCGTGCATACCTATAGGTTCAACATTGGAGTGGATTGGTGTTGGAAAGAAACCATATATGGATTGTTCTCAGTCACCACCCGCAAGGAACCAGCTGCTCCAGTCCTTCTCTCTATGATATCAATGCAAGTGCGCAAAAGGGTGTAATTTGACTTACACCTGTAGGAAATCTGGTATTAAATGTTCTACGATTTCCTATCACTACAAAGGACAAGGGTGTACCAATTATCTAGAAGATAGCATCATTACAAATTTAGCTAACCGAGAGGCTGAAATCGATATCAGGATGGAGGAGATAATTTTAGAAGTTAACTTGGAGAAAGATTATAAAAAGTTGCATGTGGAGGAAAGTGACAGTAAGCAAACCGACATTAATGATTATGTCTAACCTTAAGCATCTAAAAAATTGAAATATATCTAAAACTTTTTTATGTATTTAATATCACTTCAATTATGTGTAATTAAATAATAAGTTTTAAACTGAAAGTCGTTGTTTTTCATTACTCTCACTCATTGCTGAAGCTTTCGTGTGATGTTTTCCTTTGTTAAATCATAATAACAGTGGTTTTTTTCCCTTCAAAATATACTAAATAAAGCCTTGAAATAATTATAAAAGCATCATGATCAAATTTAGAATGTATATATAATAATTGGAGGTAGGGAGAACCTATAAATTGGTCCGTTCTCGCTTCAAGCGCTTGATTAGCGATTTAGGCAGTACTTTGAAGCGCAGTTGTGAGCTTAATTTTGATTGAATATAATAAGTGTTGGTACTCATTTTATTCAGAATTTTAAGCTCTACAACTTTTGTATTACAATGTTTTTGATAGCATGAGTTGTTTTTGAGATATTGCTCGATTATTGAAAAAGTCCTATTTTCTGACTACAAATCTGCACGCAGCGGCTAACGCTCACCTCGCCGGAGAGGGAAAACTTAGTATGTTCATTCCAGACCTAAACTGAAGGGATTAAAACAATTTCTAGCTTTCCCCTAATTAATTCCGAATTCGGCTTCACGACCCAACCACTGGGCTATTAATCCAAGACGTTTTCACCTTGCCATGACCAGAATCCCTTTTAGACAGCATAATTAGGTTCTTTGAAAGGATGACAGTCATAAATCACTGAGGAGCCACAAAAGCGAAACGTGGGCTGTCTGAACTGACGACAGCTGAAAAGGACTTGACCATTCAATTTGCACTGTCCCCTGGCCTTTCGAACTGCGTTTCGCTTACGGGCACGCTGGAGCAAGAAGTTACCTAATTAACACAACAATTGATAATGGGCTTAATCTACCCCCAATTCGCAAAATCTCTCTCAAAAAGGACTCACGAGTTGAATGGGAGATACGGCCAGAGGGTAGGCAGAAATAAAGCCCCCCCCCCCCCCAACAGGATTCCTTCGAATTTCGAACAATTGGAATCGGATGAACCCTGGGATGCTCCGAGCGCTGTAAAAAAGAACAGCCTTATAAACTATTTCTTGAGTCAGTGACTTTTATGGGGCAGTCGCACAATGGAAGGTATTTTTATTGCCTTTTGTAGAGCGGCCGTAATGAGGAGAATTACTTTTCGTTTTTATCCTCCCCTGAATGCCAAATTGGCTACTCGTGTTCGCAGTGTCCGCCGCTGAATAATTTGGAATCAACCCGCGGAGTCGAGGAATTCCGAATCTGTTTTGATGTCTGATGGTTGCAGGCTGCTTTTATTCGATTTTCTACCTCGGTGTTTTGGCGTTGCTGTAATTACATTAATTGCTGCTGTGCAATTCGCAACATGATTTGGATTTCGTTTGCAGATCCTAATCTTCTTCTTTATGAACCCAAATTACATTTAATACCCGTTCTGATGATCATCAATTCCTTTCCACAATCATTGTAGCATTGTCTAAACTGTTTATCTTCTAAATTTTTTCCCTTCTGAAATAAAAATTAATTAGATTTTTTTTTTTTCTTTGGCTGGACCAGCTTGAAAAATTGAATTCGTGTTCCTTAAACTTTTGAGGATGTGCGCAATTGTAATTAGCAATTAATTAACGTTGGTTAGAATGTAATTATTCGTTTGACTGTACCTTTTATTACGGTGTCAATTTTTGTTGATACTTAAGAGAGAGAAGGAACTCTCAACTAAAACAGAATTTACAGCAATAAAAATTACTTCAGCACGTGTTTAGTTTCGGAGGAAACCGGATCTTCTGGTTGAGGAGGTAATATTTTGATGGGCTTCTGTTTAAATGATTCCACGTGCAGACACTTAGAAGAATTGTTTTACAATTATTTTCGAGACAGCTCGATGAATTTACAAAATGGGAATGTGGCACATTAGTTTCTGTTTAACGGAGAATGTTTGTTTCTTAATGAATTTAATAAAATTGAACGAAAACGGTGAAATTTAACGAATATTATTTTACAAATAGGAAACAGAAATGCATTAAAAACAGTTTGTCATTTGAAATGAATTCATAGTAAGAACGATTTTCAAAATATTAATAAACTTACAAACGCATTATTTGTACTTTGGGGTCGTCCACAAATGACGTCACGCTTGGAGGGGGTTCTTGAAATTGTGACAGTTTGTGACAAGGGGGAGGGAGGGGGTAACAAGAAGTGTGACATCACACATTTTGGTTAAAATAAAACATTTAAAGTCAGCAGATTAATTTTTGAAGTTGTTTTGAAATTACCAGAATTTGAGGGTATTTTTTTAATCGTGGCTTAAACAACTTTCATGTGATTTTTTCTTTCACTTATATTCCTCTCTTTTCGAAAAAGGCATTCAGGGTAGGTTCTGAGAACATGGTAGCAGCAGAAATTCTTCACTATTAGAAGACCCTCCTCACCCTTGAAAATGCTCCCACCTGTGTGGTAGAACTGAGTGGTGCACAAACAGGTTGATCTTTGAGGAAGCTTTTTTTTTTTTTAATTAAAATCTGTCTAAGAGTATTTTAGTTCTATAGCAAAGATAAGATTTAAACAAAATATATCAAATTCAAATACTACTTTTTTTCACTGTTTTATATTATTATTGTATATTAATTAGGTTTTTGTTGTAAACCTTAATCTTATTTCATACAAAATAAGTAATACATATAATTATATTATTGTTATGCATGTCATCAAAACATAGTTAAAGTTACATAAGTTTATAAAAATAAAATTTGATATATGATCTTAAGTATGCTTTGTTTCTGAACCGTAAGTATGTTTATGTAATATAAGATTGGGGGTACGTAAAGTGTGACACTTTGTGATAAATGGGGAATGTACATGAAAAAAAGTGTGACATCATTTATGGACAGCCCCTTTCTAGCTACCAAGGAGTCGTTTAAAAATTAGGCCTCGAGACACAATTACGAATGACATACGTTGTACGTCTTTCGCCATTTATACAGGTGATATTTCAGCAACTGTATCTTGCACGTTTCGATTCCACTTAATGAAGATTTCCGCAACACTTGACAGATGCGAGTGTACCGGTGATCCATTAATGGGAAAACACCTTACCATGGCTAAATCAACTCCCTAATCGTGACGGATGAAGCGATTTTCAGAATTCAACAATAGTTTAGCGTTTCACAACAGAAGTCAGGTGTACGGAGAAAGAAGAGAAGACATTCACACGCAACCCATTATCATTCCGATCGTGTGTCCCGAAGTGATTTAATACGATGCGGATGCGTTTGACCCGCAGCTACTTTGTAGCCAACTCTTTATCTCCAGCCTGACAGTTAGGAACATGCAACTAATACAGTATTTTATACGCTGCTAACAAATGGGAAGTTCAACGGAAGTTAAAACAGGTGTCACGAGTCGAGGCACGTCCCAGGAAAGAGTGTTCGGATCGTTCCGTCCTCTGCTCGGGGCAGTGGCGTGTTTGCAACATTGTAAATAACACACAGTGACGAAATTAAAAGGTATTCACCTCACAACGAATGAGGTGGCAGATACTGTTTATTTCTCGCTTATGAGAGGAGTTTCCGGGGACAGCATCATTAAATACACCTGACTCTTGCAGTAGATTACCTAGAAATTTGGGTGCCCGAACTGTTTAAATTAAGGTCATCTTTATTTGCAAGTGCGGTACCGACGTATAGAACGTTATTTACAGGTACAATATTGACGTATAGAAAGCTATTTTCAGGTACCGTACCGACGCATAGAAAGCTATTTTCAGGTACATTACAGACTTATAGAACGTTATTTACTGGTACAGTAAAAACACATAGAGCGCTATTTTCAGGTACAGTGCAGATGCATAGAACGTTATTTACTGGTACAGTAAAACATATAGAGCTCTATTTTCAGGTACAGTACAGATGCATAGAACGTTATTTACAGGTACAGTACAGATGCATAGAGCGTTATTTTCAGGTACATTACGCCAAAGGCCTGATTACAGCCAGAATCGCACCGAGGTGGTCCTTTATCCTTTTATTGACTTTTTATCATTCTCTTTCCACACAAATTTAGCAAATTCTATAATTTTGTTAGTAGGTTTCATAAAAATTATGTACTTTTCAAAAATACTACTTTAATGAACTTTATTGATGAAAAGTACAGTCCACAGAAATTTAAATGTGTAACTGCATTAAATAAATTACAAATTTGCGTATCTTCTAAAAGGAGAAGCAGTCTCCTGAACTAACTGAGAGGACTCTAACTGAGAGGAAAATAAAATATATATCTTATTGATTGTGTCAGCTACTGAACGTTTGTTTTTTAGTGATGAACACGAAATAAAAGATCTCTTCACATTACGTATAGTTAGGGTTACCATGCGTCCGGATTGTCCGGATTTCAAGCTCACATTCGGACTGGCATCCGGATCTTCAAAACGTCCGGATTTACTTCAACGAATGCGGCAAGAGAAAAATTTGGTTGCTTCAGTTAAAATCTATTATATTCGAAAAAGTTGACGTCATTCCGCCAATGGAAGAAAATCTATAATTTATGCAATTGGTGCAACCTCCCTTCTGCAACCCGTTTGTCGATTTTTGAAAAGAGAAAGGGAGGAAGATAGTGCTATTCCTAGGAGACGCTTCAAAAGCCTTGTCGTAAAACTCCCGATGACCGTCACAGAGGGTCAGTCTTGGTGTCCCGTTGCGCTGTTAATTGACAACCTACAATGTCATTTCATTCACACACTTGGGGAGACCCTCCTGAATATACAGTGGAGTCTCCCTAAACGAAATCGCTTGGTTCCAATTGAAAAATTCGTTATAGAGAAAATTTCGTTATACGGAGATTAGAGATTTTTGCAGTTATTTAAGTAAATGTTCCGAACTTTTCAATAGGTGCGATAAGTTCAAATGTATTTAATTATGATTTTCAATTAAAAATGAAGTAATATATATTATAAATTTGTTAAAATTATACTAATTTTTATTGTATAAATAAAATGCTCAAAAGTTAAGACAATTCACCAATTTAGAGAATAATATGTACTAGTATGTACTTACGTTTATTTTACTCGAAAAATTCCGTTATTTTACATTGCTTTGCATTTCGTGTTAAATTTTCAGAAAATTTTTCACATTTTAAGAGTGAGTGGTTCCAGAAACAGGCACGTGTGAGCGAATTGGTTGCACAGAAATTATCAACTTTCTTCAAAAATGACAAAAATCGAAAAGATGAACCTCTGAAAAAATTCGTTATAGGGAGACAACCACTTCGTTATATGGAGAATATTTTGAATGTTATTCAACATTCTGATTAAAAATTTCGTTATAAGGAGAAATTCGCTGTAGGGAGACTCTACTGTATTACCCCATCGTGTGTGTAGGGAAATTTTGGGGGTCATGCAGTAGGAAAAAAAAAAAAAATGGAGGCATGTCTGAAGGCAGACTCTCTCCCACTAGGGCCCGGCGTTCAACAGCTTTAAACGCAATAATTTGCTAATTATGATGCTACGCATCACAGGTACTTCAAAAGTGATATGTCCTGTCCTACAACAGTCGTCCAGCAGGAAAAAAATAGCTAAATTTTGTGGATGAGGTGACCCCCTCGGGTGAGAGTTGACACGCCGTTAATCTAATTGCAGCCTCGATAGAAGAAAAAAGAAATTTGATCTCTGCTCAGCTGCAATCTGTAATTGTGAAAGAATCTAATTGGACGAGGTAAGGAAGCAAGAAAGGATATTGTAGGAAATTATTTCCACTTCATTTCGGAGGAATATATTCTCTCCTGTCCCCCACATTTGACCATCACATTTTGCGCATTTCATTCTTTCAGGAAGTCAAGAGTGACCAACTTTTATTTTAACCAGTTTTTGTGGGTGAGTACAGACTAGTACTTTCAAATTTCGCTGTTTTCTTTACAATTCATTCATATCTTAATGTAATTACTTTAATATTATCTCTTCTGAGCTTATTTAAAATAATAACTAAATTTTTAAGCTACTGCAAAAAATCTGTGGGCCTCATTTTTAATTATCTTATTTGATAGTCTGAATAAACCACCTCATTTTTTTTTCTTCTGAAATAAAAGCTTAACTTACTTCAATTAGTTGTGTTGGAATAAAGCGTATTGTGTTTTTTAAAATCTTTTTAAAAAAACACTATGTATACCTAAATGCTAAACTAAATATAATCTTAATTTTTTAAAATTATATTAACATGGTGTAATTATTTCTAAATCGTTTACAGACTAAAATACTGTGTAGGATTTCAGTGTAACCCACGAGGCTTCAAAGATTGTCTACCTCTGGCCTAGGCCATAATTTCTGTGATTGCATATATAACTGGTCTCTATAATAATGCCTGATAAAAATTCATCAAACAAGGAAACGTATTTCCTTATTTAAATATAAAAGTTTTTATTAAAAATACTTAAAATACTTAAGAATAAAATATTTAAAAATCACACACACACACACACACACACACACACACAAACTAAATATTAAAACTAAGTAAAAAAAAACCTTAAAAAATGCAGTTTATTCTTTATTAATTACTGTAATTTTGATTTGCCAAGCATAAATAAAAATTGTATCTTCTTTGTATTTTGAAGTCTTAACTTGTTTCACTTCCTCAAACACTATGCTAGTTATGAAAAATGTTCGTAGGTTGACAGTTAATATAATTTTATATTGCATTTTGACCCCATAATTGATTATATATTAATAACTAATAATTAATAATATAATTAATTAATAATTAATTATTAGTTAATAATATATAATAAATAACATATTATTAATTATATATTAATAACTATATAATTTAATAATATGTTAATACCCTTCAACCGGCCGACGTGGCCGGATTTCAATGAAAAAAAGATTTCTTCACACTACGTATTGCATAAATTATTAATTAGAAATAAAAGAAAGAAGAGAGTCGAGAACATATAAGCTGATATCAAACTATAATGCTACTCTCTTAATGAACAAAAATGCAAAATGTTGCAATTCATTGCAGCATTTGGAGAAAAGCTATAAATTTCTTGTTATGACTGTTTAGTGGATAATATCTCTTCCAAGAGTTGTCATTTCCCGTGACGTGCAGTTACTAGTTATCTATAGTCTCAATAACTAACAACTGCCGCAATTTTTAATCAGTCGCAGAATGCTCAATCTTGAATAATTTTTTTATTTACACAACAGATCGTGCCGATGTACCTCTTAAACCTTGCATAATATCTCGTTTTTGGTTTTTTTTATTAACAATTTTGTGCCCAGCCCTCTTTGCCTGCTCCCTGGACAGGGTCCAATCTCACCCAACCCCTCGTTGCGGCCCTGATCCATGAGACATGGGACCGGCATGAGTTGAACTATATTTTTACATTTATTTTCCTGTATGTATCATTCTCACATTCTTATTACATTAAACTGATCTATTGAAATTGGCTAGAAGTGAGATTTTCGTAACAGTGCATCACGTGACCAGGCACCAGAAGAAAAAGTTTCGTCCGCTGATTAGTTACCACAGTCACATTTCACTAGTGAAAAGCTGAGGGAGGCCGGATTTGAAGCCGCGACACGGAAGGATACCAGTGGCTTAGCGGCCAGGGGGCTATAGATGTCCTGGGCCCTAGCTTTAGGGGGTGCCATGGAAACAAAACATTACTTCGCTTATGCCATTTTTAAAGCAAAACATGCTGAAGGGGTCGTAAAAATAATACCCAGCCTCTTTTGCCATTTACACTTGTAAAGCCACTGGTAACGACTAAGGTAAAAAAATATTTTCCGGGCTTCTGGCGCCGCTTACTCTTGCTACGCCACTAACTGGTAACGAAACGGTAATGCGCTTATGTCACTTTTTAAAGTCAAATACGATGAGGGCGAAAATATATGATGCCCCGGGGCGCCATTGACACAAGTTAAGTTACTGATAATGACTGGGGTCTTAAAAAATCTTATTTTAACCCGAGCGCCACTCACCCTCGCTACTTCTGTGAGGAATACCACTCTACTTATTCATTGGCCAGTTATAAGTCAAGTGTTATTGTACTGTGGTCGTTGCACATTGAATCTTGTTTATTTACCATTTGAAGGTATTTGCTTTTATGAGTGGGAGGGCCACATGCTACCAGTTTTCCCCAAGCCCCGGATCCAACAAAAGTGAAACTTGTCCTGTGCGTCCCTCAGTTTGAGAAGAGGTTATCTATCAGAAACTTAGATACTGGTTTTCAATTGAAGCCATCCCGCCAGTTCACTTAGCCTTTTCACACTTCGAAATCCCTCCCCCCTGAAAGGACATTCCGCCGGTGGAGTCGGGATGCCTGGAAGGGTACGTGACCGGACAAAACGGGCGATGAAAGGACACTCATCGTTTGTCGCCGCGATTCACTGCCCAACAAAGGGACTCGAGGCAACGCCCGCCAGCATAAAAACCAATCCCACTATGGACGTCTGTGGGGAGTGTTTTCGATGCCAATATTTGGCGATGATTCGCTGTTTTGGCGAGAAATGCTATGTAAAGTTTTTCTATTTCGACGACAACCGAGAGATGCAATTTGTTATAAGAATGTAAACATTTCTACTTTGTAGTTTTTTTTTGTGTGTGTGTATGTGTGTGATTTAAAGTAGAATGAATTCCTTCTTGATTGTCTGAAAGTTGAAAATAATTTGTTATTAGTTGTTAATTGTAAACAAAGATGGAAGGTTTTCAAAACACGATGAAGAAAAACTCAGTTTCGCGCCAATCAAAGTAAACACAGAAACCCTAGCGAGCACAATGATCAACTTGGCGTGGCAAAAGTCATTCCCATAGGCGCCTATAGTGGGATTGGTTTTTATGCCGCCCGCCACTTTGTGAGCTGGCCGACAGTAGTCGTGGCGATTATCGGCGGCGTGAAAGCTGTCATTTGGCGTGAAAGGCGAAACCGCGGCTTCTTAACCTGCAATGGACCTGATGCAACGGGCAGTTAAAAATAAAGAACGGTTGTTCAATGATGGTCGTTAAGAGGCAGATTTTCGAAACGTTTTTATTTCCGTTTTCTTTCAGCGAGCCTTTTTTCGTGATACTTTATTAAATGTCGGAAAGGAAGGAATGTCTAAAAATCGATTTTAAGTTATAGCGTGTGATTATACTTTTCGAAAGGAAAATGAATAGCGGGCGAGATTTAATAAAGGTTTGGATTTTTAATACACTTTCGATTCGTAAGCGGGTATTTAAGACAATGATAGATTTTTCGCAATCAGTTTTGACATAATTTATATTTTTATTCACCATAAAATGGTCTTAGATGTTGACATGCCCTATAAATAGGGTTACCATACGTACGGATTTTCAAAATGTCCGTATTTTCGCGAGTGAATGTGGCGAAAGAGGAATTTGGTTGCAATTGAGAAAATCTGACGTATTCGAAGAAGCTGACGTCATTCCGCCAATGAAAGAAAATGCACTGTTTACGTACCCTGTTGATGAGAAAGTTTATGAGCAGGCTTCAGTTCAAACTGAAAATTAAAACTTTTGGAAGTTTCGTTTTGATTCTGCTTTTCTTCAATATAATTTAGAATTATCAAACAGTAGGTAATAAAAGTTGCATCTTCTTTGTATTCTGATGTCTTAATTTTTTTTCACTTCCTTAAACTCTGTGCTATTGTTATGAAAGTGGGTCATAGGTAGGCAGCATTTAGAATTTTATACCATACTTTGCCCCCTCCCCGAAACCCTTCAACCCCCGGCGTGTCCGAATTTCAACTAAAAAAAATTGCGGTAATCCCTACCTATAAATTTTATAAACATTGTATGTAATGACGGTTTTCTGAAAGAATCCAATGAAAATTCCTAATTTATTCCTTTACCTGTGGAATTTAGCCTTTAGAAAATTATTTGCTTAAGGACGGTGTGCAATGCGTTTGGTGAAAAATGGTTTAAAAATATCTTTTTTTATATACAACGGACAAAACATTGTTGTTTCAGAAATGGAGGCAATGTTGTTCATTTTCTCAAAGCATTCATCTATGCAGAAACGTGCGATGAAAGTTACCACGACTAAATGCTTTGAAAAGTGGAGTGCAATTGCCGGTTTTATGAGGGGGGGGGAACATTTTCCTACTTTTAAAAATACAGTAAAGCACCGTTTGTATGTCGTTCAAGGGACTGCGTAAAACGAAAAGACGTATAATCGAAATTCTACTAAACAACTTTGATTATTACGAATTCAATGCTACTCATGCAAATTTATTTAAAAGTATTAACTTTAAAGTTTATTAAGATAGTACTAATATAATAGTATGGAAATCAATAATTAAATTTTTAAATTGAACTTTCATAATAAAACAGAGAAAAATCACACCTTTATTGCATATCTTGAGTACTAATTATACATACCTTATACGATTTATGTGTATGCTGGTGGACGTTTAATTCAGAAAATCTTGAACTGCCATGTCACGTGCTGATTGTCTGCGAGTTTTAAGTGCAGCATTACGAATCGAATAAAGTTCATTGAATATTTTATCACTATTGTTTTGATAAAAAAAAGTTCGAAGTTTTTTAATGGTGTCCATAGCGTCTTTAAAGAAAGGTGAAATGTCTTCTTCATCATATCTTAAATTAGCACCAAACAAGTTGTCTTCTACTCATTCATCAATTATGAATATAATTTCGAAGTCATGATATCTTTATCACAGTTTACATACTACAAAGGTGGAAATTTCAACATCTTGGAAAAGGGGAAAACGACGTATAACCGAAGCTTTGCGTCGTATAAATTTGATTTGATTTGAAAAGGGGGATTTTGGGGATTTTCAGCAACAAAGGCTATTATTCCCTATTCATTCCAAAGTTCTTTTCAATCCGTAATCAAAAAAGAAATGAAAATTGCAATCAGAAGATGAGCTAAATTATTGTCGATCTGATTTGGTGAAGAGAAATGAAAAATGGCACCCTCCTAGAAAGGCCTCCATATTCTTTTTCGTCGTATAAACGAAGCAATTTATCATTACAAAGCATACAAATGAATCGGGACTGTGATGAAACGACGTATAAATGGGAAACGTACAAACGGTGCTTTACTGCATTATTACTGTACAATCTATTTACAGATATTTTCTTCTCCAATTGACAGGAAATTGGGATTTCTGCTCGCTTCTAAATGACTCGGCACGCGCATTTGCGACGTCGCTCGTGTCGCGCATGCACGCTCTTGCAGAAACAAAATTAAATGTATTCTTCGATGATCGTGTTTATGTAATTGAATTCAGTTTTCGTTGAGCAGCAATTCTCAGGTATACAATCAATAAACGATCCCCACGGCTGAAATAAGTGCTTTTGCACAACAAGAAAACACTCGCGACAGAAATTTTATGCTCATCCAATGCGGCAAGCACTTGAAAAATAACGTAGTAATTACGTGAAAGCCGCGCCGTAAGGTAACGGAAGTCACTTCGTGGCTACCTGAACGGCGATATTTATTGCGCCAACCACGCCCGTTCCACCCGAGGCATTTGGGCTGCGGTCCCCGTGATAAATGCGAATGTCGCGCTTTTCTCAAAACAGGGCTTCCATGTTGGCCTTTTTAAGGCCGAATTCTGAAAAGGTGTCTTTCTTTTTCGAAAAAAAATAATGGCTTTCATTCATTTAGGACCTTTTGTTTGGTTTTGTTTGTCATAATTTCAGTATTAGTTTTTAGTGGATTTACTTCTTTTAATAATATTTTTCTATCCATATATTTTCTTTCACGCCGCCCATGTGGTAAGCCCACAACTGAAGTTAATTATGGATATTGAAGCTTAGCAGTTTTCTAGTGGGTCAAGGTTTCGCATGATTCAGGAACACCAGTCGGAAGTAGAAGGTTGTGTTTACAACCAGCATCATCTGAAAACTGGTGGACATGGCTTCAGGAACGAGGCTTGTCTTTCTCCAACCGAAAACAAAATGTAGTCCAGTTCCCTTTGCACCAGAGAAGAAGATCATACAAGAAGGTTTTTCCATGGAATCGGGTCTCGAATCTACGGACACGAAACAGAGATTCTAAGACAAGACCACTACACCCAGACTGACCCGAATGTTTGATCCCTTTTTCCACACAATTTTCATCATTTTATCTATTGCACATTAGCTGTTTTATTTGGCTTCGATTACGTGAAAATTGAAGGTTTAGCGAAAAGTAAATTCTAGCATTAACCTATCGAACTCGGCTCTTTGGGAGAGATTTATTTTCTAAAAGGTTTGACACTACAGTAGAGTCTCCCTACAACGAAGTCTCTCTACAGCGAATTTCTCCCTATACCGAAATTTTTAATCGGAATGTTAAATAACATTCAAAATATTCTCCATATAACGAAGTGGTTGTCTCCCTATAACGAATTTTTTCAGAGGTTTATCTTTTCAATTTTTGTCATTTTTGAAGAAAGTTGATAATTTTTGTGCAACGAATTCGCTCACACGTGCCTGTTCCTGGAACCACTCACTCTTAAAATGTGAAAATTTTTCTGAAAATTTAACATCACGAAATACAAAGAAATACAAAATAACGAAATTTTTCAAGTAAAATAAACGTAAGTACATACTAGTACAAATTATTCTCTAAATTGGTGAATTGTATTAACTTTTGAGCATTTTATTTATACAATAAAAATTAGTATAATTTTAACAAATTTATAATATATATTACTTCATTTTTAATTGAAAATCATAATTAAATACATTTGAACTTATAGCACCTATTGTAAAGTTTGGAACATTTACTTAAATAACTGCAAAAATCTCTAATCTCCGTATAACGAAATTTTCTCTATAACGAATTTTCAATTGGAACCAAGCGATTTCGTTATAGGGAGATTCCACTGTATTTTGCCCTTCTCTTATGGCAGCCCTACTTCGAACGCAAAACCATTCCCGGAGAGGGGAGTAGGTAATAAGCAATCAATCCCCCCTGCTGGTGAATCCAATAACTTTTTTCTCGGGGGGGGGGGACTTGATGCTTAAATGAGAGCTTTTAACCGAAAGGCAACTGCCGCATATTCATGATGATCGCAAGCGTACCCATACTTACCGATAACGGAGCGTTATTAATAACCGATCGCTGCAGAGTGGCCCCTTATTAACGTCCCTTCCTCATCAGGGGTGCGTGTCTCCACTGTCGGTGTTTAGGGAGACCATGTCCCTCTGTCCGGCCGCCAGGGGACATTATTTCGAACGGAAATCAGTCAGATCGAGGCATATCCATCAGGTCACTGAATTTAGATGATCATGAGCAGTACACTCTCGGAGGGAACTAATGTCCTGTCAGAGGACTTTGGGGGTTGTTGGTTTATGGCTTCCTGTTTGGAACGGGATTATTTTTCACGGAATGACAACCTGTCAAAAATTTAAGCGGAAAAATTATACATGCCGGAATGTATTAATAAACATTATATCAGCAACATTATGCAGCATGCCAGGATTTTGGTAGCAGTTTCTAACGAAGTTAAGAAATGATGCGGTTCTGAATAATATTTGTTTCCTTAAGGTAATCCTAAGATAATTTTAATTCCCAATGATCCAAAGCTAATTTTTTCTCTTACTAAACTATGTAGAATCCATAATATGAAGAATACCAAGAGAACGACAGCCCTTTTTTGTAGTGAAAGCCAATGAAATTTCATAATTTAATTCAGTGTTCTTTTTCCCTTCGAATTTCTCATGTACTTCTACAGTATGATGAGCTTTGCACCTAGCTTGACTCTGAAGTGAAGCGAATAGGATACGTATTTCATCTTTTCCCACTGACTAATTTTGTCCATAATTTCACACACATCTATAATTTGGATGCAAAAAGACAACAAACCAAATTTCACAAGTAAACAAGTAGTTTTTCCTTTGTCGGATTTAATACTAAAAATTTAATGCAGATGTGCAAATTTTGATGCAAAGTCTACAAGTAAAATTTCATTCACTCAGTTCATTGTGTTTTTAGTTCAGATACACACTGACTGACAGACAGAGATTCATAATTTCCGAAAAGCGCTTTCTTCGAAGATTCAGGAATTTCTAAAACGTGGAGATTCATTAGATTCTGAACGTTAAATTTTTCGACTATTGCAATATTTTCTCTTTGTACGCTTCGTATGGACGAGTTTTCTGTTCTGTTTATTTTGGATTCACAGACCGTTTTCCGGTAATCCTCCGGTTTAAGCAATGGCCAAATCAGCTTGGATATTGTATCAAGCGCCAACTTCGAATCAGTTCTTTTTTTACTACTCAAAGCGGTGAATTCTGTGTTCTTTGAGTTTGTGTAATCCTTTCTTTTTAAACTGGTTTAAAAAAAGAAAGCTCTTAAAACGACTAAATTCCAAATGGAACGATTGTAATTAGCTAAATCGTTTGGTCAAACATTTAACCGCCAGTGATTATCTAAATCGTTTGGTAAAAAATTTAACCGCCAAATAAGCCTTAGAAGTCGCCAAAAACAGGGATAGCGAACAATTATGGCAGCCTTTCCACAAAATGAAGCTCTTATTTTAAATAAACATTGAGAGTTACAGCAATAGGAACACCAAATTTACTGTTTTCAAAGTATCTTTAAGCCATAATATTAGAAAACTCTACTTTAAACGTTAATTAACATCTTCAAACAAAGTGTTGAAATCTGAAAGATTCCCATTGACTTAGCAATATACCACCATTGGTGATAATGGCGGAAGTCCATTAATGTCAATAAACAAAGCAGAAAACTCGTGCATACGAGAAAGTGAAAAATAAGGTAGAATTATGTAATTTATTAATTAGTATCTATTTTATTTATTTACTATAATTTTTCAAACTTAAAATAAGAAACATAATAAGCAAGTTATTAAATTTATTGATTATTATGTTAATGAAATTCATTTATAAAAACACGAAAATTCAGGAGATTCAAATATGTAACACTGTACAGGGTAGGACTAATCTTACGAATTTTATTAACCCCTTAACAATGGTGCCCGAACATCACACCACCGTACATTTAATATTACAAGATAAAATAAAATCATTCGCAGACGTTATATATAAAAAAAGTGGAATTCATAAGAATCTCAAAGTGTTCCATAGACTCTTAGCGGGATCAATAGGCAATACATTCTCAAAACAGAAGGTGTCATATTGTTCGAACAGCAGAGAAAACAAAAAAGTTAATGGATTAAACGAAGATTTACAATGTTTTGGTTAAGGAACAGAACAAAGAACTCTAGGTCATTTTCTTGTGCCGTTCACGTACAGTAAATGTATATATTCCTAATATTAAACTATAAGTATAGCTGTAGTTGGTAAATGCTCCGTGAATATCGTCAGAAAAAAAAAGCCAACCAAGAGAAACCGTTTCGAATCATTTGAACAGCATGGATATAGAACTTTGTATAGGAGTAAGTCGTCTGCTAAATAATAAAAACTGTTTTCACTTCGGGAACCGTTTGGCTGCGCTTCTGCGGGCTTATTAAGAACATAAAATGTTAAGTAGAACGTCGCAAGAAATGAAGTTTGCTCCCCTTTCATTCCTCGCCCTCTCCTCTTTTCACTGCATTCGTAATAATCCGTGTCACAAAGAATACCGCTGCAAGGCGGCGATTAAAAAAAAAAAGAGCGAAAAGTGAATGATGCTTGACCGCCATGTCAACAATAACTGCAACAGCTCCGGTCTCGGCTCGTAAATTCGTTTTTGTCCCTCCTTTTCACACCCGCCGACTGGCAACAGGTAATCCAGGAAATGGCGTCGAACGGAGAAACGGCAGACGATTTTGAGAGAAGTGCGCGGAATGATATTCCGAACAAAACGCAGTTCGATTCTTCTGGGACAAGCAGCACAGTGAATCCTTGAAATGACTCCTAAGCGGGGGTTATTACGACACAAATCCTGCGAGTTATTGCCCCGTCTTTGGGGGAGGAGGGGTTTTATGATTTGACAAACAAACTTAAGTGTCGTGTTTCCTGGTGTTATGGGCCAGAACGATTGCGCAGAATGCAGTTTTGAGGGTGCTTGCCGTTATTAAGGCAAAGAGACTTGCAGTCGGAGGAAAATAACGTTAAATGGGCATAAAGAGTTTCTTTTTGGTGAAGATTTATGCATCTCGACTTATGTTGGTTTTCGGTTTATGGCTATCTGCACATGCGCAACTTTCAGGATTTTGGATAATGGGTTCTTATGAGTTCGAGCTCCCCCCCTAAAAGTTAAATGGTGGCAAATAAATTTTATGAGCAAAAATTCACGCCTGGATTAAACAGCTGATTTTATTGTACCCGGTTTAATGGTAATGACTCATTGTGGAGGAAACTTTGGCATTTTTTTGAGATTCTATAAAATTCTGTTCCAAATACTTTATTCACTTTTATGAAAGTGTGAGCTCAGCGATCAAGCTAGCGAAGTCAAGAGTAATCACAAACTTTGGGAACCCTTTTGCAGCGATATGAAAGATTCTTTAGATTTCTTTTTCCCTCCATGTATCAATTGCGAGCCAAAAAGTATTCAGGATATATTATTTATATTTCAGCATTTTGTATCAGTATTATGTGGTTCGAAAATGCTGCTGTCTTTCTGCTTATTTAAAATTGGAAGAAACAAAAAAGGAAAGTAGAGGCTCAAATTTCAGGTTATCGTGTGTCGATATGAATTTTGGGGACCACATAAATTAGTTTCTGAGTTGCTTACCACATCCCACACGCTTGTCAGGGCATTTTAAAATTCTACCAGAATGGAAAATTACTTTTGTTACCCCTAAACCATCACGATGAAAATTGATTTGCCAGAAATTGTAGCGAAGTTGCCTTTTGTTCTATTTTATTGTGTTTTCGGTTTGAAAATTTAAATGAAGATGATTGGATATACTTGAAATAAAGAATTAAAGATAATTTGTTAGATTCAGCGGCGGCTCGTGAGCTCAGAAGCGAGGAGGGCTGCAAAAAAATGTTTATCAAGAGAATACAATTTTAAAATCTACTTTATCTCCAAGTAGTCCAAATTTTTTAATTCCAAATCCATATGTGAAATTCCCTGCTTTTCAAACAAAGTAAATAACCAGCATATGACATTTTCTATTTGTTTTACTAACAAAAATTAAAGTGAATGTTGATGTGACTATTCCTCCGACGAAAATAATAATAATCGGAGCTCCACATATACTCTTCCCTCCTTGCCCAGTTCACTCGATAACACTCTTTCAAAAATGAATATCGAATAACTCATATACAGAAAATTTATTTTTAAGCTAAAACATTTTAAATACATTTTTTACTGAAATACTCTAACAATTTGAAAGTTTTAGAATAGTATTATTTGCTTGAATCTATCCTCTCAACACGAACCGAAACTCATAAACAGCCAATGAGATTCAAACTTGTGTGAGAGTGAGGGAAAAAAAGAAAAATATATTAAAAAGAGCATCTTTCTTTCGTTCAGTTGGCTCCGTGCCAGCCAGAGCTGTGTTGACTTGCAGCCCATAGCCCGTCTAAGCTGAAGGAAGAAAGAGTTGCTTTTTCACTCCGGATTTTCTGCTCAGTGAACGGATTTCGAGGGGGTGGGGGAATTATTTGCAGCTCAGACCTGCGTCTGTCTTCGTTTGGATTCATTTTATGTCTTTTTTCAATTTTTATTACTTTTTTGCATTTTCGTAAGTCATTGAACTGTGAGAGTGGAAAAGTAAGCAAATAAGATTCAAAACGAAAAATACAAGTTTAAAAAATAATTTCAGGGGTGTTGCAGATCTGCATCCCTAATGCACGAGCCGCCACTGGTTAGATCATACTTATTTTACGAGTCCAGAATAGGATTTTTATGGTGTTGGTTCTAAGCCCACTTGGTCTAGCATATCTACCAAGTCCATGAGTCAAGGACTCATTTTTCATCAAGTGTTGCATCTTCTATTAGTCAGAGTAATCTGGGTTATCAGGTTTCATCTGACGTTGATTTAAGATGAGTTGAGAAGTGTTAGTTCCAATATATGGGGTAAGTTATCTTCCCTGAGGAGTTTCAGGGGTAACAGGTCCGCACATGCGTTTTTCTTGGAAGGAAACTAGGGAAACGTTCAGCAGTCAGCCCAACCACAGCAAGCTGGTTACGTGCTGGTACAATCTGTTTAAGTAATCTGCAAGCTTCTTCCCCCCAATTCATGTTCCTCAATCATGCCAAACCGTAATCCATTAGGCCACTAGACATCCCAGCCAAGCTCCAACAACTTCCTGTGCGTGGACAAAGACACTTGTGGCCTAGTGGCGTAGAGAGGGTAAGTGGCGCCCGGGAAATAATATGATTTTTTCACCCCCTCCCCCCGTTATCGTCAGTGACTTAACTTGCGTCAACGGCGCCCGGGAATGGTATTATTTCGGCCCCTCATCGTAGTTAATTTTAAAAAGTGACACAAACTTATTAACGTTTTGCCATTATCGCCAGTGTCATAGCGAGGGCAAGCCCGGAAAGTAATATGATTTTCTTTATCCCAGTCGTCATCAGGGGCTTAGCAAGCGTAAGTGGAGCCAGTGGTAGGGTACTACTTTTACGCTCCATCATCATGTTTTGCTTTAAAAATGGCATAAACGCAGTAATATTTTGTCTGAATTGGCGCCTCCTAAAACTGGCGCCTGGGTCATCTATACCCCCCCCCCTTGCTCCTCGGTGGCTACGCCACGGGGGGGGCGGGCGGAAGGACCACCTCTTTACGTTTGCCAATTCTATGCTCTTCTGGTCATTAGCTTGCTTCAGATTTTCCAGCTGGATACTATATTTAATCGAATTCATTGTTTGTTAAGGTGACAGCAGCTCGTAATAGACAATTCCATTTCAATCCCGCCATCAACAGAGCGTAACTTTCTGGGAAGGGATGTTTGTCTTTGGGGTGGTTGATGGCGGCTCAAACGAATGATTCCATGGTCGTTTCCTCTCAATATTATTATAGACGATTCATTTCTCACCACCCGTTGTCACTCGTTTCTAAAATGAAAAGTTTTAGTTGCTTTTGAGCAATAAATCGTGGAAATGCGATCAATTTAAAGTTTTCTCTTCACCAGTGGAGCACTCAACAAGGCGATTACCGAAGCCAGGTTGCTTCAAAAGTTCATAAACGTTCGTATTCGACACTCCAAGTCTCTGTGATTTTTCACAATTTGTAATTTGTAATTTATGACTGGCGCGGATTTTGCAACCTTGTTTGATGCATATTACGCGTTTTAATTTTCCTTGTTCTTATGTAATTGTTTTTGTTATTGATGTTTTTAAATGGGTCTGCGTTTAATTTTTGTACTCCGCAATTGATTTTTTATCTCTCGTGTGCATTTTCTTCTTCAAACTTTTAAACTCCTAATATGTTTGTAAGTATTTGGTACTGGTGTATACTTAACTTTTTAATGCTTGCTCTTTTGAAAAGGTCTTTTCATTTAATGTTTTGTATAATATTATTTATTAAGAATATTTTAATTTTTTAAAAATAAAAACATTTTGTGATAGTATACGAATTTAGAATCTTAGTGTGTCTTTTAATGTTTTTGTGATTGTGTGATTTTGTGTTAAATTATTTAAGCGTTTGCATAATTTTTATGGTTTTGCGCTTTCAACCTTTATATTCTCTGGATTCAACTTTTTATTTTCAATTGCGTTTTTTAATATCTTTACGATTCACTCATTGTGGCTTTTGCTCTTTGTGTGTTTGCTGTTCATTGCACTCTGTAATTGGAGATATCTCTGTGGTGGGCTCTTCTTTAAATAGATAAATAAATATTTTACAAAATTATAGTCGAAGTGCTTCAGAAAACTCACTGCCATTGCAAACGCTTCTAGTATAATTTCTGTTTTCAAGAGTATGTTTTTTATTGCGTCACTGATTCGGTACCTAAACATTCTGTTTACACACGATTAAACCAGCGGGAGTGTTCTCCCCTAAACTTTCTAGTATACTTCCCCATAAATGTGCCGTTTCTCCTTCCACCGCGCGGCTAAAAAAATTCGAACCTATTGTTACCCAGAATCCAATGACTATCAGAAGGTTTTTCAATATAGTGATTGAAAAATATCTAGGTAAAGAATCAAACTCAAAGAGATGCGTAACGATTTTCCGCTCTTACAGGCTCAAGGACAAGCTGACGTAATCCGCTACTCCGTAATGAAATTCCGTTCCTTTCGAGAGCGCAGAAGATTGCTTCCAGTAGGCATGCGCGTGGAGATAGGATTCTCTTCAAAAGTAAATTATACAAACCGACACACAGTCAACCCTTTGACGGATTTGGCCCAAAATTTTATACGGACCTACAATCATGACGATAAAACCGTGTACCAAATTTTATCCATCTAGCTTTTCAAGTTTTTGAGACCGCGGTCATACAGACAGACAGACTTCCCGCTGACGGATTTTGTCCAAAATTTGATAGGAACATAAAAATTATATATAAAGACAACATACCAAATTTCATCCCCGTAGCTCTAATAGTTTTCGAGTTATCTTGTTCACAGACAGACATAATTCTCAAATTGTGTTTTTCGGACTCCGGGAGGTCTAAAACGTGGAGATTCGTCAAAATCTCGAGTTCGAATTTTTTGACGATTAATATACTTTCTCTTCGTATACTTCGTATACGAGAAAGTAAAAATACATAAAAATAAAGAGAGGCAAACAGAGAGACGCAAATTTATGTCCCGAGGGAAAGTTACGAAAACAATATTTGAAAAAAGGTCTTATCGTAATAACTACTGTTTCTTGTAAAATTCCCATCCTTAACATCCAATGAAATTTTTTTTCTTAACCCGATAGTATTATTTGAGACATCTGAAATCGAAGGCCTCACAGCAGACACCTGACACCCCTCTCACGAAACAAAGCTGCCAGCCTACCCGGCCTGCTATTTCAGAACGAGTGGCGACACTGTAATTGAGAGCGACCACGAGTCATTACCTCATCACGGACCGTCCTCTTGATTCCTTTTCCTCGAAGACAAACTCGCGTTTGGCAGCGCTTTTTTTCTCGACCCTTCAAATATCAAAATATAATTCCGATTCCATTCAGTGGATGTTATTTTTTATTACTTCCTCCATTCCGATGAAACGGCTTCGACATCGGTATTACAGTTTTCGAGCAGATAAAAATCAGCTTTCAGAGTGTCTTTAAGTGTCCGTCTGTCTGTTCGTTTGTGTCTTCGTGTGTGGCAGAGAGACTGCTTCGAGATCGTTTAAAAAATGGTGAAGTTTAATTACGGGGTAGAGAGGAACACAGAAGAGGAGCGTCGCGCCCATTTAAATACCCGATTGGAATGTCGCGTGATCGGAGTGTCGATTTGGGGCCGTCTCCGGATTCCTGACGTCCGAGATGTCATCTAAGAACGAAACGCTGATTGTCTCCAAGCTTCGATGTTGGATGCAGCGTCGTTTAAGATGTCATCCCGTGTTGATTTAGAGAAAACTAATAGCTGATGATAATCACCATCTGCAGTTTCGTCATTTCGGAATGATTTATGAAAACGATACTGTAGTGATGACATGCTGACAGGAGTTTACCAGATTCTTAAGGTAACCAGCGGGAGTGGTCTCCCCTAAACTTTCTCGTATACTTCTCGAAAAAGGTGCTGTTTCCCCTCCCCCCGCGTGGATAAAAAAATTCGAACCTATTGTAACCCAGGATCCAATGACTATCAGAAAATATTTAGGTAAAAAATATGCAACTCTTATTGAGAAAATGTTTTGGCGTGAAAGAAAAATTTGAAAGAAAACACTCCAAAATTAATTCACTTTTATTCGAGAAGAATTTGGCAGTAAGCCAAGAACCGTATTACGGGAACAGCAGTAACCAGTACGCATGCGCGTGGAGATAACGGATTCTCTTCAAAAGTAAATTATACGGACCGACATACAGTCAACCCTTTGACAGATTTGGCCCAAAATTTTACGCGGACCTACATTCATGACGATAAAAATGTGTACCAAATTTTATCCATCTGGCTATTCAAGTTTTTGAGTTATAGCGTTCGCATGACCTCGAACATACATACAGACAGACTTCCCGTTGACGGATTTTGTCCAAAATTTGATACAAACCTACAAATTATGTTTAAAGACCACATACCAAATTTCATCCCCGTAGCTCTCATAGTTTTCGAGTTATCGTGTTCACAGACACACAGACATACAGACACACAGACATACAGACACACAGACATGCAGACACACAGACAGACATAATTCCAAAATTATGTTTTTCGGACTCAGGGAGGTCTAAAACGTGGAGATTCGTCAAACTCTCGAGTTCGAATTTTTTGACGATTACAATACTTTCTCTTTGTATGCTTCGTATACGAGAAAGTGAAAAGAGCGAGAGAAATTTTCAAAGAGATTACCTTGGATAAACAGGTACCTTAAAAAAAACAACACTGAATTTCTTCACTACTCTAAGTATAAGCTTAGGAAAATAAATAAATAAGACGATAAACACGTTAAGCAGCAATTAATAAAAAGTAAAAAATGAATTTTATTTAGTATTATTATTTTGGAATTTTTAATAAAAACTTGAAGATGATTTTTCTTAACACATGTGACGTGAATGCTAAAGCATTCAGTTTTATTGTGATGTAAATGACAGGAATGCTACTGCGTTCAATTTTTCAGTTCAGTTCATTGTAAAAAATAAATCGCCTGCCTATTTTTTGCAGCTCATCAATATGTTTACCTTCCGCGAACATGTTAATATTAATGAAATATTTGTGTGATGGGGACACATGATATCAGATTTCGTTCGGCATCAGGACTCATAGATTTGAAATCAAGCTCGCATAAATCATGAAGCTATTTAAGCTCTCGTGATTTATGAGAGCCCGAATTGCTTCTATAACCAAGATTTAACTATTAATTCACAACAAGCAGAAATGATGCAATCAACGCGGATGCCAATAGTAACGGAAGGCATTGACGTAACGGGGGATGGGCAAGCGGGGATTTAGTTGTTTCGGCTGCAAATCTAGAGATCGCCATTTTACAAAGCTGACCTATTATACAGGGTGTCCACACTTATCGTGGTCCAATAGCTAATTTCTAAACCGTTAGAGATAGGCATATAGTTCCAACTGGAAAAGTGATTTAAATGAAGGGAAGAATTATAATATATGTTTTTTAAGTCACTAAATATATCTCTGAAAAAAAAATACGAATTCAAACTTTTTATACGGCCTCCCGGTCCTATGAGTCATATTTAGTAAAATATTCTTGGCACTCTAACATTTTAAACAAAAAAGTCCCACTCTTCTGCGACTAAAAGTGAGCGAGTTATGGAGCATCGAATTTCATGATTTTTAACCAATCGGAGGCCTCGTCGAGCTAGTGCTCTGCATTGATTGGTGAATAGTCTTCAATACGGCTATTGAAATGGTGTAAAGTGGTCTAAGTCAGCGATATTCAAAGCTCTATAACTCGGTCAAGTTTAGTCGCAAAAGAGTGGGACTTTTTTTGTTTAAAATGTGAGAGTGTCAAGAATATTTTACTAAATGTGACTGACAGGACCGGGGGACCGTATAAAAAGTTATAATTCATAAATTTTTCAGGAATATATTTATTCATTCAAAAATCATATATTATAATTTTTCCCTTCATTTAAAGCATTTTTCCAATTGGAACTATTTGTCTATCTCTAACGGTTTAGAAATTAACTATTGGATCACGATAAGTGTGGACACCCTGTATACAATCGCTACGGTATTTATACATAATAACCGGACATTATATATAATAAGCGCAGTAATTCTGTATAATAACCGATTATCCACATTGACAGTAACTACACTTCACTGAGTATTTAATTTCAACAACGCAACAAACGACAAACTGGTCTATTCTGGTACCCCCGGTTGGGTTGGGAGACGTCACTTTTCCCGTTGTTAATGTGCGGAAAAAGTGACGTCTCCCAACCCAACCAGGGGTACCAGAATAGACCCCTAAATCATAAGGAGAGGGGGAAGGTTGAATGTACGAAATTTCGCATGGTCTTACTGGTATAAATTAATAGGCATAATTTAGCATTTTCCCATTAGTTGCTGAAAATAAAAATAAAGTCCTCAAAGGGTAGATTATTTTCAAATGATAGCTCGTTCTTTGCTTACTTCTCGGTTTTGACTCCAATCCTTTTTTTTTAAACGAAAATGTTCTTAAATATTTCTTTAAATTCAAACAGTCATCAAGAGACTTATACAAAATGGATCAATATATAGTCGTATGTGACTACCTTCGGAGCACTTTTAAAAAAATTTTGATGAAACATTCATGTTTTTAATTGAAACGAGTTATAAAAGTAAGAATCCCAATGCAATTTCATTAGAAATTTCATTGACTTTCAAAATATAGGCAATTTTTAGCAAAATTTTAGTGACAATTTGCACTTACGCCAAACCACCTATAACAAGTTCTACTGAATATCTTTCATCAATTTTTGCAGTTTATAACTAACATGCTTATCTGTGTTATGAACTAAAAGATTTTTAATACCTCTAAAAGTTTTGTAGTTTTTCTTCGTGAACAAACTCGAATTTTTAAAAAAAATATCATCGAATATCATCGATTTTTTTTCAGTAAAAAGTCATTAAAATAAATAAGTATAGGCAGAGAGCTTAGATTTTAGTTCAAACGTAGCTAAAAAACAAATAAAACATTTTGGCCGAATTTCATTTTAATATCGCAAAAACTTTTTCCAAAAGGATGTTTGCCACGAAGAAAAAAAAAAAACATAATTTCTCAGAAAACGCTTTTAAAGATTTTCATACAGCACAAAAAATTTTGTACTCACCTTGGAATCTTAAAACTAACCATATTTACAAATCAAATACTCTTTTAGTTGATTTTAAACAACTTTTGTGTTCTTTTAGCTTTTAGTTTTGATTTTTTTCTGAATAATTTTGTGTAATAGGTAGTGAGTGACGTCTCGAAATCTGAATTAGCTTTTTGTCAATTTCAATGCAATTTTTAAGCATCAATGGATAAATTTGTATTTCAAAACACTTGAGAACAGGTAACAGTTCAAAATAAATGTAATTAAACTATAAAACTGGAATTTGAGCATCAAAGAATATTGTTGTAATTACTGTTGTGTTGTTATTTTTTTTTTAAAAAAAAGTGTCACCAAAACCCAATAAAAATAAGAAATGGAAGCTTAAATCTACATTTTTAGGCAATATATTGCTTGAGAATTTAAAAAATAGTTGTTCAAACTAATTGTTTGTATTTTTAAGGCTCTTTTAAATTGCCACTTCTGGTATCAGAATTGTCACTTCCGGTTTATTATTTATGCTATAACTTTACTTGTAATTAAAGTAGAAACAAAAATAAAGCATTTTTAGATACCTAAATGTATCGCTATAAAATGAACAAATAAAAAATTTTCAGCAACACGAGGAATTTAGGGCAGTCACATACCTTAAGAACAAATTTATGATATAATTTGCCTCTTTAAAAATTCGTATTTTATTTTTAAGTAATATTTGAATAATAAACTTAATATTAAAGTTGAATTGTAAAGACAATTACTTACGAAATAACCTAATATGAATATAAAATCAATCCTATCATTAGCTTGCCTTCGTAAACTACTTTCAATTGTGCGAATAAGAGATTTTCTTCTTATCCATCGCAATGGTATAAAATTCCCAACACATCCTAGCAATTTCTGAGACAACTTCATTAACCACAAAACAGAGAAGTTCGTGAACTCTCCTTCGTGAACTTTCGACATTGATTGATAACTTAACTCTTAACGTTACCACTGTTAGATTGAATTCCGTATTCATTCGAGGACCAGGGATTCGTGTTTGTCTCATTCATGTTCTTATC
>BGPR01003915.1:47994-64577 GCA_013235015.1 Araneus ventricosus
ACCAGGGATTCGTGTTTGTCTCATTCATGTTCTTATCTATCATCATCATCATCCTGGTGGTCTACTGTCTTCGTGTGCAACACTGTAGGTGCCAAAGCCTAAGTCGATTAGGTGATTGCAGGGAAGCAAGGATAAGTCAAATCTCTTAATATTTCTATGGAGATTTGAATTCTGTACTCATTCGAGGGCCAGCGGTTCATGTTCTTATTCATCGTTAACTCTCTGGAGGTCTGCATTTTTCCAGTGCAATTCTGTAGGCACTAAGCCTAAGTCGATTAAGTGATTGAAAAGAGCAAGGATTAGGGAAATGATTCGAAGAATTCTCAGAAAGCAAAGGTCCTCCCTTCCAACTGTAAGGGACGGCAAAACCTCCTCATGAAATGATGATAAAGTAACGAAGGATTCGAACAAAGCACTTCAGTATCCGTCAATGGGCATTGAAATGCTTTGCCAACGCTAGGTTTAGAAGGATTACATTTCAGAGATTAGCCAACTTTATTTGAGGAAGGTTTCTGGAATAGACACCATGTGTATTGAAACTCCCGCAAGCAGGTAGGTCGTTGAAGGGAGATGGAATCTCTTTAAAGCTTTGCAACAAAATCGCTTATTCTTTCGCAAGAAGTGGACCAAGGATTTTACTTTCCGTATACACAGGGAAGGTATCGTAAAGCTAAGAAATTGGCCGTTGCGATTTTGTCAAAATTTGGCGTTTTCCACCTCCCTGAGTCCGAGAAACAGGTTTTTCAATTGTGCCTGTGCATTTCTCCGTCTGTTTCCGCGTGGATGTGGAACGCTACCAGCCAGGTAGATAGGATTAGACATGTGATCAATACACTCGGATTGCAGATCTGTAGGGGAGACTTGATCCGTTTTTCAGTTTTTAATTTTTATTTTGGAAAAAACAAAATTTTTAAAAAATGTTTTCAGTCATTATTAAAGGCTTATTTGTCATTTTTGTTGTAGTATTTTTTTTATTTTTGAAAAACCATTTTTAAAATAAAGATAAATTGTGTTCCAACAATTAGAAAAGGGATCAAGTCTCCCCAATTGCAGGGAGACTTGATCCTTGAAACAGATGAATTGAAATGATTCAAATGAAGTAGTCGAAATCAAATTTATTGTTGACTAACATGTAAAAAAGGGAGAAAAACACATTTAGAAAATTCTACATTATTGAAAATCACTGTTTCCCATATGAATGATTGTTATGGCTGAAATTAATGATCAAATAACATTTTCAAAGCTTGAAAAATCAAAAATAAATGTTAAAATTCTTGCAGTTCGAAGAGTTCCACCAAGCATGGGTGGTTTAGGTAGTTTTTTGACAAAGTCGTCATTGTCCACAACACTAATGTCACCATTTTCTGGATAAATAAATTGGTTGGAATGAAGTCCTCTTTTTCTTAGAAAATTTATTTCGCATTCAGATGATGAAATCTTCTTTTCAATTTTTCCTACGGAATAACTAATTTTCTCTTTCCGTTAAATCGCTACCATGTTCTTGCTAACCATCATGTGCAGCCACATATTAACTTTCTACCTTTTTCAACCATCCAAAATCAAGGTAACCATATTCTAAATAATATTGATATTATCTAAATGTGACTTGAAAATCACAATGGCCAGTAGGGGGTAATAAAATTGTTAATCCTTCTTTGCATGATGGTGGAAATTTCCATCATAACATTGAATGCCCAAAAATTATATAAAAGAACAAGTTCACTTTAAGTTGATCGTGTCTGGATACCTTTTTAATGTCCATTGCATAAAAAAAAAAAAACATAGCTGTCAAAAATAAGCAAGTGTCACTATCAGTAAAACGAGCTTGAAGTTGTCATTCCGCTGTTTGTTGTAGTTGCAATAAACGTACGATTTCATTTTTAATTTTGTTTTATTATATTTGAATTTCTATTGCTAAAAAAGTGATGTGGATGAAAGGTTTGTAACATGTGTTTCTGTTATTTTTAGAGCAATTTCTGAAAAAGTTTGCGTTTAATCTAACTTTGCATGATGATGGAAATTTCCATCATATTGTTTTTTGCTAAATTTATACTATAAATATATACTAAGATTTTTTTAACCATTTTTCCTTTAATTTTGAACATGAATTATATCACCTTGATTTATTTCACCAATAAAGAAAAAATCATGCAAAGAAGGGTTAATATTAATTTAACTTAACTTTGGGGACACTTGAGCCCAGGATCAAGTCTCCCCATACAGTGGGGATCAAGTGTCCCTAATGTGCATGTGTTGGAAAAAGAATTGTTAAATCAAAAGTAAAGAAATTGTATTGGATGTAAATAACAACATTTAATCAGTAAGGAATGTTAGTATATTATATCAATAAACTTAAGTAATTTAGTTATATTTAGTAAAAAATAAGAAACATAAACTACCTACTCCAAAAGAAGTTTGACTATAAGAAATCAGAGATTACTTTCTTACAACAAAAATAAAAATTTCTGAATGAAATCTGTTGTCAGATCTGTTGATAAGGAATCACTTTATTAGTGCTGCCAGTTTCAGAGACTTAATTGTATTTTTTCTCTGGTTTTAGACCTAGGGATGAAGGCTCCCCTACCAAATTTTGGACAAAATCCGAGAAAGGAAAGCGGACATTTTATTAAACCCATGCTCGAATTTTTCTCTATACTTTGAAACTATACAAAATCTATAATATAAAACAGAAAATAGATCTGTCTATCACAAGAACTCCTCCTAAACGGTGAACAGTAACGACGTGAAAATTGCACATGGCATTCTGGGGTGCATTTCTAGGTAAACTGTGCTATCTTCAACTTTCAGAATTTTCAAGTGTTTAGATATTTAATTAAATAACGAAAATTAAGCTATTTTTGGATGCTTTTTTTTGACAATAACCTTGGAAATTCTTCTTATTTTTAAACCACCTTAACACTTTCGCGTTCATTGGTTTCGAAGTGAAACCATATATTGAGCATTTTTTTCCTGCGCATGGGCGAAACGTAACGTCATTTTTCTTTCCTAACTTAAGAGCCAGATATATAGTTCAACTTGTATAAAAATTCCACTTCAATACCGCTAGTATTCACAAACATATCGGCATTGCAAGAGTTAAATTGATTTCGATCTCTAAGAGAAACAAAATGATGAGGGTTCTTGCACAAATTGATATTTTTAAAAATTTAATCTTTGAAAGTAATATTGAATTTTATGAAGGTTGAATATCGTAAATTCGCTGGTATACTTCTAAATTAAATACATAATTTAAATTGCATTTCCATGATAACTTATTCGGAGGAAAAACAGCCCGTTACCGTTCTTCGGTTTCACTGTGAAACAACAAATTTCTTAAAAATAAAAAAAGCTAAATTTTTATTCTTTACATATTTATGATCAGCTATATCATTTTTGAAATAAATTTAGTAATTTTCAAGACAAAACATGTAGTGAACTTAAAAGGGTTAAAGATCAACAAATTATTTGTTTTAAAGACTAATTCCACGCGGTACAGCTTTTCTTTAATTACAATTAACGTTTCAAAATTAGTTTTTAACGTAATTTGTAACGATACTTTCTATTCTTATAAAATTAAATTCAAGCCAATTTACTCTTTTATTTAATTTTTCATTCACGTGGTTTTGTCACTTTTAAAGTTATGATAAGAAAATATGGATTTCTTTGAACACTTAACACCAAGGCAGGCTTTTTACTTACGGTTTTATGTCTTAGCATATACCCTTTTCACTTTCTCGTATACAAAGAGAAAATATTGTTATCGTCGAAAAATTCGAACTCGAGATTTTGACGAATCTCCACGTTTTAGACCTCCTCGAGTCCGAAAAAAACAATTTTGGAATTATGTCTGTTTGTGTGTCTGTGAACACGATAACTCAAAAACTATTAAAGCTACAGGGATGAAATGTGGTATGTGGTCTTTACACATAATTTTTAGGTTTCTATCAAATTTTGGAGAAAATCCGTCCACGGGAAGTCTGTCTGTCCGTGTTCATGTGAACGCGATAACTCACAAACTTAATTAGCTAGGTGGATTAAGTTTCGTACACATTTTTATCACCAGGAATGTAGGTTTGTGTCAAATGTTGGACCAAATCCGTCGAAGGGTTGACTGTCTGTCGGTCTGTATAATCGCATACTTTTGAACGCAATAACTTATTTAAAAAATTACTTTGATAAATTAAATTTAGTATGTGGCCTTCTTACCTTAATGGTAGGTTTGTATCCAATTTTTGAGCCAATCGGTTAAAAAAAGGCGTTCAAATTGCAAATTTCGTTTTCTTTATCTTACAACCAGCCTTATCGGTAATCACGCCGGCTTCTAATTGCACTTCCGCGCTGGACGACCTTCGCAACTCGTGGTATGACGTTTCGCTTATTTATTTTTCACCACTTCGTTAGGGGTTCTTGTTCGTTTTACTGCCTTTTAGTTTATTTTTTTCTCTGCATGTGTTAGGAGTATACGGGCAAATTTAGGGGAGACCACTCCCGCTGGTTGGTTGCACAGTAATCCAATGACGTTAGTTAAATACTATCTCCATGAGATGTTATGTTTAATTTTCACAAATTTTTAAATGATCCTAAGCAGTGTGTAAAATCATTGGGTTCGGTTCCTATGGAATGGAGAGGACCTAAAGAGAAAAAGAAAGAACACTATGTGGCATTTTTCTGATCAGTCACACAAACGCTACAAAAAAGGGAATTGTATTCCGGATAATGGCAATAAAAACCAAAATATGAAAGAGTGTCTGCTGTCGCCATAGCAATCAATGATAGGGAGGGGAAAATGGAGTCCCAAAGACTGCTAAATTCATACCAGGTGGTTAAAACTACTGAAAGAAAAAGAAGAGAGGAGTTTAACTGCTGGCCGATTGGGTCAGACAACACGGGAATGGACGGACGGAAATCAACGAAAGACGCTGCTGCCAAAAACTGTTTTATTAAGTTTAAAGTGTTATAAGTAATTAGACTTGGAATTTTTACTTTATCCCTAGCAACGCCGGGTATATTAGATAGTATATAGAGAAAAACCAAGACAAAAAAGCGTCATATTCTCAAAGACTACCAGCCACTGATATTGAATGAAAATATCTAGATTGAGTTATTGTGTTCAGATATACAAGGATGGGTGTACAGATAAATTTCCCTTTTGACGAATTTCGTCCAAAATTTGAAACAGATTGACATTACGAGTTGATTTTCATAGAGAAGAGTTCAAATCATGAATTGAAATTTTTAAATAGATGCTTCAATGCTTAGCCATCGGAAGAAGGGCGATTTAGCAAGAAATTATAATAATTTTAAAGCAGAAAAACTGTGTTGTACAACTTAAATAATGAACACCACAAAAATGAATAAATATAAACACTTTATTTTGATTTAAATAGAAAAATAATTCGTAAGGCACATAAAAGTTATTTACAGTGGCCAATGAGAAGATCAGTCTTCTCAAAACTCTCTGTGCTGCTCATGAACTTTTTCAGAAATGGAATCATAGTTCAAAGTAATATTCACATAAATAAAGACGCTGTCTATTCAAACAAAATGTGCGATGAATTTAACAAGAAACCACCGGCAGTTTTAAATGAAAATACATATGAACTATAATATACAGGAAATTTAAGGAGTAGAAGTACTCTTATAAACTCTGTTCCTTCAAGTAGCTAATTTTCTTTTTAGTACAAAATTCGATAAATTACCAACTGTGAAGTTTTGTGCATTTTTTCTTTCAATTCACGTTTCCCTAAGAATAGCATCTTTGTTTTTTGACATCGAAATATTTTTCCTAATGAAATTCAATATTAAAATTATGCCAATTAGGAATGAAAGCCCATAAATTACTCATTTGATCAAAATTTCGGATTAACAATTATTTGTAGCAGAGTCGAGCTCGATAAGCCTATTCACTTACCAAGCTTCAGCGCTCTATAATTCTGTCTGAACAGCCGAATTATAATGGACAGAATATTTTGAAAATGTTTATTTTACTTGGCAAGATACTACATAGTTGAATTGTCTTTTACTTGGGAAAAAAAAGTCGAAATAAACTGTTCCTTGTAATTCAGCTTGTGAGGCAGCCAATACGATGTTCATGAACTATTTGAATTTTTGTGATTGGTCATGAATATATTTCTAACCAAAATCTGAACGAATAATATAAAATTTCCCTGAATTAAATCAAATAGATTAATCAATGATTATAACGACACAAGGCAAAGAATTCATAATCTAAGGAAAATGCGAGAGATTTTTGGTAAAACAAGTCGACGGTTTCTTGTTAAACATAATAACGTAGAAAACCTTCACACAGCTTTCCTTCTCCGTGATCGTCAGCATGTTTGCCAGCACAATACTGTTTTGAAAATATATTTGGCATATACATGTCATAAATATATTTTAGTACTTTGAATGCACATTTCAAGACCTTACCGAACAAGCCTTGTTCCCGCGATCTGTGGCTTCCTTGCTCGAGGTCGCACTTCAGAATTCAACCAGTCGCACCGTTTCCTACACAATATACAACAGTCCGTAGGAACAGTGCTGAGCTCCTCATCCATCAACTCGCTGGCATTTGATGTCCGACATTTCACCGGAACGGTCGAGGCACCCCTACTCCCCTCGAGCACCAACGGATCTTTGCGTTACCACGACGGGAGGTAAAGTTGGACATTCACGGTAAGGCTACTCCACGCAATTTGGAACGCACCGCTCCAAAACCCGCCGTCAATGCAAAAATCCGATGAGAATTGGCTTGGTGCGGTCGAAAAGTGTGGATTTTCATCTTCGTTCTTTATCCATTTGGAGTGTTGGGTCATAGGGGTTGGGGCCTAGGGGATCGGAATGACCGCTTGCATGGAGCCTCCGTGAATGAACCACATAAATGGATGAGTTGAAAACTGTAATGTTGTGGAATGCTACCACGCCATATGGCTTGGAGTGGTCTCACCGTGAACATACAGTTTAAGACTTACTTCAGACAACGAACCACAAGCCTCTAACCGTGGAAACAGGGTTTGAGGTCTTCAAATATTGCTCCGTTCTAACGTCCATCGTGCCAAGGCCTCCAGACACTTTCAGACACATTGCCACTGTACATGTTGACCACAGCGGGCCTCGCATATTGCCTCGTGGACGCGTCGTTCCTTCGGAGACTCGCGTTTGTCGCCAAGTCCAACGGCCCGTGGAGATTCTGGAGGGTTTGGCACATCACAGGTTTGGCATACGCAGAGTTGTTTGCAGCCGCCGACACTGGACTATGGACGGGGAAAGTTTTGGAAGAGGAAGACTGCGAGTTGGACGAGATGTCTTGCTCATTGTCCGTGAAGGGGCTGCTGGAAGAGTATTCCATTTGGCACGGTTCCACCGCGACCGATGCGGGCGTCTGGCTCCTGCTGTTGCTGGAGCAGGAGGAGGATGTGTCGTCCATGCTAGCACTGACCAGTTCATTGAAGCTGGTGGGGCTGGAGCGCGGATTGTTGAGGTGGTACACGAGTCGGGATTTAAGTTCCTGGTTCTCGCATTCCAAGAATCTGTACACTTCTTTGAGGCACTCTTTGTAACCGGCATCGAAGCCATTCGTGTCGATTTCCGGAAGAAGTTTTTCTGAAAGATTAGAAAACAAATTCTCATTAGATCAACTTGGTAGTGCTTTTGATTAAAATGTGGTGCGTAAACAGAGAGTAATACATCTCTAAACAGAATAGAGAGTGACCGAGAAATACCTTTGCAATTCTAAACATTTATAGAAAAATTACGACAAGGTGAAATGAAATGCAGTTTGCGGCGAAAAAATGAAGAAACCTAATAGTTTTTCATTTGCAGTCCCTTCAGTGTAGCTCTACAAGAGCACATTCAATGCGTTTGGAAAATTTCATCGCCATGACGTTAAGCTTCCTTCCCACGGCTTGTCTTTCCACGAATTCTGTCCGTGGTTCGCGTTATTCCCCATCGTCGTAACAGAAAGAATCGATGTGGCTCGTGGGCTTGTAAGTGCATCTGTTGTTTCTCGCGTTATGGAGGAAAATAGCTCGCACATCAAAGGAAGAGGGAGTGGCCAGACGGCGTTAGTGCATCCCTTCACTCGAGCGCTGCCGAGAGATTTACCAAGCCACGCGCCGTGGGAACGCCACAACTGTTCGGAATTCCACCGACCACAGTCCACAAGTAAGAACTTCGAGCGATTCGAGGTTTGCCAAGCCACACGCAGTCGGAACAAGGCTTTAAGGCATGGGTCTCTGAAAAACAAAACATTTCAGTCGAACATGAATGAGACAGCCCCAAATTTAATGCTTGGTGTGATACACGATGCCGTAATTGGAGTCCATTCTTTTTTGTGGAGAAGACGCTTAACGTTGATGAGTTGTACGTTACTCCTCATTTGCAACATTTACAGACACGTTCTCGTGACACTGAAGGAGCTCTCGTAGAGCTACACTGAAGGTCTACTGTAAATAAAACCGTTCGATTTCCTCATTCTTTTGCCGCAAACTGTATTTCATTTCATCTTTCAGAACCTTTGTTATTCATGTTTAGAATAATAAAGATCCTTCTGGAAAACCATGTACAGTAAACTCTCGATTATCCGGCATTCAAGTATCCGGAAAGCTCAACTAACCGGAAAAATTAGAAAATGAGTTTTTCTAAAAATTTTACATCTGCGCGCCAAAATTTAGCACGCGCGCGCTCCATTCCATTCAGGAGGACAATTTATTTCTGGAATGCAACCTTCGTTCTGCACGGAGGGGCGTAGAAAGAAAAAAAAACAATATACAGTACTGTGATTTACAGATTTGTTTTAGGGAGGAGGAGAGGTTCAAAAGCAAAAGTGAGAACCAAAATAAATAAATAATAATAAATAAAAGGTCCTCACCTTTCGCCAAAAAACAAGACCTAAAAACGAAATCGACAACCAAAAAAAAAAAAGGCAAAGGAACAGAATCGGTAAAAAAAAGCTCACGCGGGGTGCAGATTGGTAAGTCTCTTTCTTTTCCTTTATTTATTTACTCTCCAAATTCGGCAGATGTTGATTCCGATTACGAAATATCAAGTGCAGGAGAATTGGAGGCGCGAGTATTGCGCAACAACCCTTGCAATCTTCTAAAAGATAATTAATTTTGATATTCAATCTGGGATTTGTTTGTGATCACTTAAAAGAGTTTTATTATGCTTCCTGAGTAGAATATTTTTCAGTTTCGTCGCCTATTTTTATATCTTTATATTTTTACAGTCTATATATTTACCGTAAAAATTCGGCTACCGATCGTACTTTTTAAAAATTTTTATCATCAGTGTTAAATTAAAATCTTCATAATATGTTTTGTAAATCTAATGTTATGGAAGATACAGAAGTATTCTTAAAAATTATATTTAATGCACATTTCAAAATGACAAAAACAAATTATTTGGCCGAAAAAATCTTTAAAAAAAAAGTTTACAATCTACCGCGCCCGCGGGCGGCCGGGGTTTCCCGTCACACTCAACTATCCGGAATTTTCAGGTATCCGGAAATCGGAGTTTCCCGAGCATGCCGGTTAGTTAAGCTTTTACTGTAGTTTCCATCTATATGAATGGCGCGCATTCGTGCTTGAGTGATGAATATCAACTGCGTTCGTAATCCATGGATATCTCGCAGAAGGAAATAGGTCGTGACGTCACAACACAGAATAAGACAACGTTCAGTATGATGACACGATGATACATTGCTCGTGTGACTGTGACGTCCCTTAAATTGTTCATTGTCTGATAAAAGCAAAGAGAGACATTCAATTAAAGCTTATGTTTACATAACTGCGGAGAGAAAAAATGTACAAGTAAATAAGATAGAAAGGGTAAAACTGCATTACAAACAATTTAAAGCCCTGAACAATTAATTCTAATGTTACCCATATTCAGTTAGAATTAACCATTACACTTTTACATATTCCTGAGCATCTTAAACTCCATTATTCAGCGCTATATTAATTAATGTTATTTTTTCAGAGAATTTTTAGATGCTTCGGAATCGCAGATAATGATAACGTTTTTCAGAGAATTTCGGAGATTAAACTTATTATACTCTAATTATATGATTATATAACTAGGGTCATATTAATTTAACAACCAATGAAATATTTCGTGAAAATGTTTATAATGTGAATGATTTTCTCTCATTTAATACGTTCGATCAACTTTACGTTGGAATCCATTGCGCATTTTGCAGGAGGAAAAAGGACGTGGCATCCCGTCACGGAGTAAGACAGAGTGCAGTTGAATTAGTAGGCGACATACTGATTATTAAATATTACATGAACTGACTCCATTTTATTCTCCATTTAAAAATATGATATAATTTCGATGTAAATTAATTTTAAACCTTTTGCAGATGTTTGCCTAAAGTAAACTTCAATTTAAATCAAAATTTGAGTGCTCGGTTTAACTTAATTCTTTGGTGTGATAAAAAGAATTTGTCAAATAATACGATAATTAAGATAATTACCTCTTTCACTCATCTTCTTGACGTATTCGACTGTCATTTCCAGAATGTCTGCTTTTTCGAGCTTCGGTGGTCTGGCATTCTGAAAGCAGAAAAATATGATTATTCATACACTAACCCATGAATACCTAGCGACCCTTTGTAGGGACGCGGCTAAAAATGCAACATAAATTCACAGGAATTACTTTTTCAACCTAAATTTCACAAAAAATGTATTTTTAATTGTTCGTTTCTTTTAAATTCGGTCGATGGCAGCACGTCGAAAGCTTCCAGTTGATAATGTAGCCTGTTTTACTTTCAAGTCAGACTCTAAAAGTGGTCTTTTGCAATATCAAGAAGTAAAGGATAAGTTTGTTCAATTATTTATCGATTAATTTACTTGCATTTAACAAATACATCAGTATTGGAATTGGAATTTCACACAATTTTAGATTTTTGTGACTCGAACTCGAGATTTTGACGAATCTCCACGTTTTAGACCTCCCTCAGTCCGAAAAACACAATTTTAGAATTATGTCTGTCTGTGTGTCTGTGAACACGATAACTCGAAAACTATTAGAGCTACGGGGATGAAATTTGGCATGTGGTCTTTAAACATATTTTATAGGTTTCTATAAAATTTTGGACAAAATCCGTCCACGGGAAGTCTGTCTGTACGTCCGAAGTCATGTGAACACTATAACTCAAAAACTTGAATAGCTAGATGGACAAAATTTGGTACACAGTTTTATCGTCATGAATGTAGGTCCGTATAAAATTTTGGGCCAAATCCGTCAAAGGGTTGACTGTCTGTCGGTCTGTATAATTTACTGTTGAAACCAATCCGTTATCTCCACGCGCATGCGTACTGGAAGCAATCTTTTGTGCACGCGAAAGGAGCGAATTACGTCAGCTTGTCCTTGAGACGGCAATAGAGAAATATAGCAGAGTGTGATAGATGCGTTTTAATCGATGCACATCTCTGAATTGGATTCTTTACCTAGATATTTTTCAATCACTATAATGAAAAACTTTCCGATAGTCATTGGATTCTGGATAACAGTAGATTCGAATTTTTTTAGCCACGCCGGGGAAGGAGAAACGGCACCTTTTTGGGGAAGTATACGAGAAAGTTTAGGGGAGAACACTCCAGCTGGTTTTTATATTAATAGGACTTCGCATAAGTGGGGACGTTAGGCTTAGGAGGGCAATAAAATAAATTTTTCAGACTGGATTTTTTTTATTAATTTTCCAGCTGATTTCATGACATGTAATATCAGTATACAAAATATTATTGAAAAAATTCGACATAAGTTATTAATGGGTTAATATTCAATAAAACTAGTGCCGCAGGAATGTCCAGACATTTCTACTTCTACAAAATAAGAGGAATAAAAGACAGGAACGTAATTATTCGCTGAACGTGTCGCACGAACATAAACTTCGGATGTCCGCGATAATAAAGATATCGTTTGCAGATCTAATTAAATTGCATTCGTGGCAACGATCACGCGTTTGCCAATTAATCCAGCGCCGCTGGCAACACCTAACGCGACAACCACAGGATTTCTCCGTCCGGAATGCGATGCGATTAATGCGGTAGAGGTAACGAGGCAATTTATAAAACATTTGCGTACAAGGGATGGATTGTGAGAGGATGACCGGCAGTTATTTTGTGTTATTTTTATGCCTCCGCTGCCCTGAATGCGAAGTGAAAATCTTCCGGTATCATTTGAAAACATTTCTGTGTTGGAAGCCATTAAAAAGTTTAAAGGCTGCTTTACGATTTCGTGCGATCATTAACTTGCACCGTTTAAACCTTTGATATTTCAATAAACTGCTCAAAAACGCGCTTCTAATTATCAAATGGTTCCAGTCGTGTGATATTTTTTTTTTTGAAAATCAAATGCCAAAGTACAATATTTATATTTTAACAAATATATTGTGCATCTTCGGCTTAAGTTGGGTGTTTATTCACTATATGTTAGTGCAAAAAAAATCAAACATTAAATCTTTATATCGCGAAATTTATGAAAGATAAGTTTCATAGATGCTTTGCTCAATATTCGCGACATTTTGCATAAAATAACCAGCGGCAGTTGTCTCTCCCTAAACTTTCTCGTATACTTTCTAAGTGGAGTTTCGTCAAAATCTCGAGTTCGAATTTTTTTGACGATTACAATACTTTCTCTCTGTATACTTCGTATACGAGAAAGTGAAACAAACAAATCTGAAATCAAATATCTGTTGCCACGTTTCAAAAAAATATTACTTTGAAGCAGGTGCGATAAAACAGGCAATGCGATGAATACTAAAGCGAAAATTCTGCTTTAGAATTGAATTCCCAAAAAACAATTTATACTACCGCAACCGTAACAATTGCAAAAGCGCGTGAATAAAAGATTTGCTGAAATAATGAGATCGGTTTGAATTTTATTTACAACAATAAAAAAATTGTTGCATTTCATGTTTGAAAACATTATTTATTGTTGTAAATAAAATTTACAACAATAACAGATTGCTACCAGTACGCATGCGCATGAGAATCGGATTAAAAGAAATTGAATATGCAATTTGAACGCCTATTTTTGACGTATTTGGCTCAAAATTTTATACGGACCTACATTCATGACGATAAAACTGTACCAAATTTTATCCATCTAGCTATTCAAGTTTTTGAGTTATAGTGTTCACAAGACCGCGGACAAACAGATAGACTTCCCGAGGACGGATTTCGTCCAAAATTTGATAGAAACCTACAAATTATGTTTAAAGACCACATACCAAATTTCATCCCCGTAGCTCTAATAGTTTTCGAGTTATCGTATTCACAGACAAACATGATTCCAAAATTGTGTTTTTCGGACTCAGGGAGGTCTAAAACGTGGAGATTCGTCAAAATCTCGAGTTCGAATATTTTGACGATTACAATACTTTCTCTTTGTATACGAGAAAGTAAAAAGTTATATTTGTTATGTGTAACACTGTGAATACGTTGATAAAGGACTGAAAAAAAGTAGACAGGGGTTATGGAATGACATTTATGCAAATATAGAAAGTAATTGCTACATCTTTGAAAATCCTTTACAGCAGATAAGTTATCATAATGATTATAATATGTGTTACAGAGTGTCCGATCTCTTAAAAATGGAAATAAAGCGCGGAATATCTTATGTTCTTCATTAATAAATTTTCTAGACTAGCTTTTTTAAGGTAATCATAACCGACAGAAAAGTCAATAAAATAATAAATAAATGCATGAAATTGAGTAAAGATAATTTTCCAGTGTTTTAATTAGAAGGTTGAGTTTCAATTAGTAAGTTGAGTTTCGGTAGCTCATTCACACAAGGGCAATAAAAGTATTGACAGAAATAAATTTGATTTAAACGACTGGCAGTTAAGAAATATTTCAGAAATGCTAAGACGTATGTGTCCAGATCGCATCGATTTTCGATTGCAAAAATAATTTAATAGCTATACGAAGTAAATAATTTTAATAGTTGTTAGAAGTAAAACAGTAAATGTACGAGTTAGTGGCTTTGAATTAAAAATTTGAATGGTGTTTTTCAATTTTATTGCTGTTTGAGGATTGAAATAATTTTTTAAATGAAGCAATTATTTAAGGTAATAAAAAAAAATCCCATTCCAAATCATTATTGGAAAAATTGTAGTGAAACGTTTTAGTCGAGATAAAATCTTAACAGTTTTTGCTTAAAAATATTGAAAATTTTTTTAAAAAACGTGTGGAATTTATCACACTCTCGAGTGGGTCGTACAGCTTTAAGAGACATTGTTCTAAATAATACTGCTTCTGGCAAAAATGATTTTATTAATACATAACGGATCGTTATGGTTTAAATTTTTAATAATTATATAAAAGCAGCTGCGAATTATTTTTAATTCGGGAATGCTGACATTTATACAGATCAGCATTCTATGACCACACTTTTTCAGTAAAAGGAACTTATTTCTGAACGAGAAACCATGAAGCCTCAGTTAATTGTTCTGAAAATAACATATTCACTATTAACCAATAGGGATTACAATTTTCGGTAATTCCATTCATAATTCTGAAATCTAATTGGAAATGTTGAAATACTTTTCTGATTTTATATCTAAGGAAATTTCATCCGCTGTTTTATATAATATCAAATCCAAACTAATATTCTAGGATTTGAGACACGCGAGAACGATTTTCGATTAGCTTTTCAAAGAAGCCTTAAAATGCTTTTTTCTAGAACAATGAGTGCTTGTTGAATAAGAATGCGTTTTGCTGATAATCTGTTCGCTGAGGTAAAGTTTTCTTCCGTGTGTAAGATGAATGTGGACACTTGCCCTGAGAAGTGTTTCAAGGAAGTTCCTTTGGTTGTGAGTTAACATCAACTTAGGCCTTAAATGCTTCACAGATGAAAACTTGCAGTGTACATCGAAACATATCGCAAAATAATAATCACTAGCAACTACGTTATTTGCACTTTTTTATTTTATCGTATCCGAAGTATGCAAAGAGTAAGTATTGTAATCGACAAAAAATCCATTCTCGAAATGATGATGAATCTACACGTTTCACACCTCTCTGAATCTGGAAAAAAAAAGCACCGTTCTGGAATTATGTCTGTCTGCCCGTCTACCTGCGAACATGATTGCTCTAAAACGTGAAGAGCTCGAGGGATAAAATTTAACGTACAGTTTTATTATCAAATGGGTAGATCTGTCTTAAGTTTTGTACTGAATTCGGCAACGGGTTGACCTTCTGTTTATTCGCGTGAGTGTGAACGCTATCACTCAAAAATGCAGCGACGTAGTTTAACCCTTAAAGGCCAAATGTTGCCTTTAAGCATCGTATCCAATTTTGTCTTCTAAAATCTTGAGAATAAGACTGAAGCTTTAATGCCTGTTCTTGCTAATGGGATACATACTGAAATTTTCGTTAAATCGATATACAACATATAACATGGCAGCCTGAGTGCTGATAAAAAAAAAATAAATAAACTGATGCTTTTCACTGGAGGCTGCATCTTTTTAGCTTTGTTTGCAAGCTTGAGAATACCATATTTTATTCTAAAATATTGAAGGAAATTCCTTATCCATATTATTAGTTCTTAAAATTCATCTGTGTTTGACATTAGAGATTTTTTTTTTTTTTTCTGAAATAAAGTCCAATGTCGTCAATTGGTAACAAACTGTTTTTTTAGCCATAAACCATATTTAAAGCAAAATAGGATTTTTAAAAAGTATTTTCCCCATATTTTTTTCAAAAAATTAAAGCCAAAAAACATTCAAAAATCAGTTTTTAAAAACTTGTGACCAAAAGTGTAGATTATGTGTCAAATGTTGGACCCGATTGAAAATACGCCCAAAATGCTTACTCGGTTTTCTTCATTATACTTATCAGCAGAAAACGAGCCATATTGCATCACTGTGCATTACGTGCATGTTACGTCATCCCGGCAAGCGACTCACTTGCTGGCTCTGCAACCCCCCTCCCCCATGTAGCAATATTCAATCTGGTTAAACTCATTTTTTAATAAGGCCCAATTTTGCTAAACTTATTAGGAGCTGAAGATTGTGGCCCAAGAGGCCGTGCGCTTCGCCCACCCCGTCATCACTGTTGGTTGGCACGCTCTCTGTTATATATCTGTGCGGTACAAACTCTTCTATTCATGTCTCCTTGTAAGAGTCTCCAAGATCTAGACTCTTCTGTTCATTTCTCCTTACAAGAGTCTCCGAGATACAGATTCTTTTATTCATTTCTCCTTACAAGAGTCTCCGAGATACAGATTCTTTTATTCATTTCTCCTTGAGTTTGAGTTTGGTTTTGTGGCGCAAGAGCCATAGATTTGACCATGCTGCGCCAAACTATGTAAGGATCCGTCAAGATAAAAGTATGCAATTAAGGCTTGTTTCGTAGAATTTAAAAAATGCCTTTTCCCAAGAGATGGCGCTGAAGTTTACTAGGCTGTGACGTCATCTTTTTTATCAAATTTTCAGCCTTTTTGCCAAGAAGGAAATAAATGGTACTTTCTGGCACCTGAAAATAATTCAAGGGTTCCCTACCCTCATAAAAAAACCGCAAGGACAGTTCTTTCACATTACAAAAAGAGTTTCATATTACAAAAAAGAGGAGAACCCC
>BGPR01003915.1:79577-110247 GCA_013235015.1 Araneus ventricosus
AAATCCTGGATTCGCCACTGACGCGTGTGATTTCTACACAAATTCGTTTAAGAAGACTCCTTAGAAAGGCTCAATTCACAGCGTTGTAATAAACACATCAGTGCAGACACATGGGAGGAAGTGTCACGAGGAGCCATTGTTCGAGCTCGCGATGACAACTTCAATCGTCAACCACCTCCGGCGGGTGACTCGTGGCGAACGCATTCATCTCAATTACCGATAAGCAAGGAGAGGAAGTTCTTTTTGGAGTCGTTTCCCGCGTGGAAACGGAATGACTTATCGTGCACGAGCTAAATTCTATATACAGGAAAGCACCGTTTCTACGTCTTTCAAGGGACTGACGTAAAACGACGTGTAAATGAAAAGACGTATACTCGAAATTTCACCGAACATTTTTGATTCTGATAAATTTAATGCTACTCATACAGATTCATTTAAAAGTACAGTCGAGTCTCACTACAACGAATTTCTCCCTAAAACGAAATTTTTAATCGGAATGTTAAATAACATTCAAAATGTTCTCCATATAACGAAGTTGTTGTCTCCTTATAACGAATTTTTTCTGACCTTTATCTTTTTGATTTTTGCCATTTTTAGAGAAAGTTGCTAATTTCTGGCAAACAAATCGCTCACAAGTGCAATCACTCGCATTGTTCATTCCAGCGATAACACATAACAATAGAATGCTATGTGAAGGGTAATGCAGTTGTGGGGACCTGCGTTTCTACAGAGGGAGCAACATTTCTACGGGTCATGATTCCAAGAATCGGGTGGAGTGGGGGTGGAAACAGCAAATGGATGCGACAATACGCATTTTATGTTTATCCGTACTAGTACATATTATTCTCTAAATTGGTGACTTGTCTTCACTTTTGAGCATTTTATTTATACAATAAAAATTAGTATAATTTTAACAAATTTAAAATAAATATTATTTCATTTTTAATTGAAAGTCGTAATTAAATATTTTTGACCTTATCGCACATACTAAAAGGTTTGTAACATTTACTTAAATAACTGCAAAAATCTCTAATCTCCGTATAACGAAACTTTCTCTATAGCGAATCTTTCACCTGGAACCAAACGATTTCGTTATAGGGAGATTCCACTGTATTAACTTTCAAGTTTTTGAAGATAGTACTAGGATAATACTATATAGTATGGAAATCAATAATTCAATTTTAAATTGAAGCATTTATCATAAAATTGAGAAAAATAGCACCTTTATTGCATATCTTGTGTAAGCATGTTTAATATTTATGCCTGACAAAAGCATGAGTTCAACTTATTTAATGTTATAACAGTGTACGATACCAGATAAGTGGAAGCAGTCTGATGTTGAGTTACTTTGAATTTGATTTAAAACTAAAGAGACGAGAAGAGTACGGTTGTTACAGTGTACGCAGTGATGTTACAGTGTACGCAGATACGAAGTGTAATAGTTGTGTTTAATGTTCTAATAAATGTTTGTTTAGTCTTAAAAGATGTCTTATGAATGTCAATCCAGAAGCCAACACTTGAGTATTAATTATACGATAGGGATACGTGCAGGTAGGCGTTCAATTAAAAAAAAATATTTAACCAACGTCTGACGTACTGATTGTTTGAGTATTAAGTACGTCATTATGAGTCGAATTAAGTCCATTGGATGTTTTTTCACTATTCTTTTGACAACAGAAATAAGTTCGAAAGTATTCAATGGAGTCCATTGCGTCTTTAAAGAAGGGCGGAATAATTTCTTCATTGTCGTTTAAATTAGCACCAAACAAATTGTCTTTATTAATTCATCCATTACGAATAACTTAGAAGTTATGGTGTCTTGATCACAGTTCACATATTAGAAAGGAGGAAATTTTACATCTTGGAAAAGGGGAGAACGACGTGTTACCGAAGCTTTGCGTCGTAGAAACGAAGCAATTTATCATTACAATGAATGCAAATGAATCGGGACTGTAATGCAGCGACGTATAAATGTAAACGACGTAAACACGTACTAGAAAGGAGGAATTTCACATTTCAGCATGGGGCAAAACGACGCATAACCGAAGCGTATAAACGAAGCACTTTATCATTACAATGAATGCAAATGAATCGGAACAGTGATGAAACGACGAGAAAGGTGGAATGGTGGTGGGGGTGGGCCATAGGGGGTATAATTTTGACTATGTAGTCTTACCCTTGACAGAAAATTTATCCATATTAGAACTCCGGTGGCGAGTGGTCTTTGAAAAAGTTCGCCATTCGAGGTCTCTTCCATTTTGATTGTATTTTCTTTTATTTTCTCTCTAATTGTTTTCTTTTATGTGTTTTAATTAATTTAATTATTAGAGAATTTTTGTTGTTTAATTCCATAGTGATTTGTTGGCTAATTGTAGGACAATTTTTTTGTTGATGACAACAATTTTGCTGATGCAATCACTGGATGCTGCTGCGTTGAGAGCAAAAAGGTGCATTGTTATCGCTATTGTTTAATTCTTCTGTATATTTTTTCTTTATTTTTTGTTTTCTATTATCTGTATTTGTATTATATGAGAAGTTGCTGCATACGCGCCATTCTGTATAATACAAAAGATTTTAATTAATTTTTAATATCTTTTGTTAAATTTTATTAATTGTAACTGTTATAAATGAGAAACGCATAACCGGTGATTTCCTGTAAGCGAGAGTCACCGAAATCGATCAACTTCCGCATCTTTCATCCCCTGAGGGTGAATCGTGCACCGTTCAGAAAGTATTTTGGAACACTCTCATCTCTGTACTGCCTTCGAGTCGAGAGAATTCATTAATATGATTACCAAGATGGAAATTTGTTCAATTCCTTCGCATGTTTTTTCGGTGGGATCAAGCTGCTTATTATGTCTAAAAGAAATACATTAAAGTTTACTGATTTCATGCGACTCGACAAATGGTTCATTTCTGAAAGGAATTTCTTTTCTTCCTTTTTGACGCCTCTTTAGGTGAATACCTTTTAAACAATATAGCACTGAAAACAAAGCTTTCCGTGTTTGGTATAAAAGTAGTTAGTGCTCAGTATTATATTTTAATTCTCTTAATTTGTATGCGACCGTATTCTTTCAGGCCCCCCCCCCCCCACCACTTTATTTCGGGCCTGCGTCAATTTTCTTGTTTTTCTGCATAAAAAATTGAAATAATCTCTTCAGAATCAATTGATGATTTTTTGAAATGTAAACTTTACTTTAAAGGAAACAAAAGTTTTAATTTTAGGATCAATGAAGCTGTTAATTCATTATCCACGCGTAAGGCTTTAAAAGATAAATCAGACTGTTACAATTGATTTTCAGTCTATTGATTAGCTGAAGTACTTTCCCCCTATCTTTCAGCTTCATTAGCTTTAGCATTCCACTTCGATGCCTTTATTAAGAAAATAGCCGCCTTGGCCGACCAGCTGGTTCGCCGGGAATATAATTTCAACTGAATTTCTTATGTATAAATTGATATTCATGGTTCCCTTAACAAAGTAATTTTAAATGTCAAACTTTGATAGATATTTAGCCCATGTTCTTTCAATAGCCTTGCACCTATTCTGTTCGTTGTCTGCGTGAACGTCCATAATGGAGACGAGTAACTGTCTGTGTTGTGTAGCACACAATTACCCGTTGTCGGCATCAACTTGACTCTCTTATTCCTCTTGCAAAATATGCATTTGATTTTAACTTTAAAATGTCGCAGCACATTTTACGTCCAGCAGCATATTAGCTGTATGAAATTACGCTGATTAAAACATATCATTAAAATATTACCTTGGCTTTTAACAATGAAAACGGTTTGAATTGCGTTGCAACAATGAAAAGTATTGTTGTAAATTATGCCAAAAATCTTATTAAAAGGTTATTAAAATTAGAGAAAAATTTTACGCCAACTTAATTGATATCGTTGAAAAGGTAATGTTTTGCTCTTTCCGATGGTGTAAAAATAATTTTTGTGCTGTAATATTTTCGGGAGTTATTAAGAAAAAAACACCAAAATTCCACTATTTTTTAATTAAAATTTCAGGAAAACGGCTCCGAGGTGCACATTCCAACCCTCCAAAAAATGTTCGTGCCAACCTTCGTAGCTCTAAGATCCTGCTCTGTACAGCGCCAACACACAGACACACACATTCTCTTTTATTATTAGTAGAGATACATATCTGAATAGGGAATTTAAAAAGCTGAACGTGAATCCGTTGACAATGAATTTCCTTTCCCCAGTTAATAAGAAAGGCATCCAAAGTCACAGTCACGATATGAATTCCATCACGGCATCTATAGTCACAATAGCGCTGTCTTGTATTACGCTCGATTAAAATTTGAATATTTCCAAAAGTTTCGCAGCATGAGGTACCTTGTCTACTGAATTTATTTTTATGGATCTTATTCAACGTTCTATATTTATATTCGCAATTGAAGGTACCTTCCAATTTATTACTAAATTTCCAGAATTTTGCTTTGATCTCTGTGCCAGTTCCTCTGTTTGGTTACAGCATAAAAGGCACCATAAGAAAAATAAATTTGCTCTCAGCCATTTCGATAGAATTATAGGAATGAAATCATGTTCGAGTGATTTCTATTTTACGTGGTCATCCTTTTGACTAATGCGCGTTTCAATCATATCTGTCAGGGAGGTTTTCCTTATCAAAAGATTGAAAATGAATTTTTTATAAAAATGTTTCCGAAAATACCATACTTGTAAAATTATTTTTGTTTTATATCGAAGTGAAGGCCGCAAAAAGCAAATGTCATTTTCACAACACATTCAAACCAGCTTGTTCCTGCATGGTTAAGTAGGAAAAGAAAAAGACAGCCGATTACTTAACCTCCCAGCGGGCGCGCGTTTGCAAGAGATACTTGAATTGTGCATCGTATTAAATATATAAAATAACGATATAAATATGTAAGTGCAATTTTATTTATAAAATCTTTATTTACTATTAGGCTAATAAATACAGATAGCATAAATAAAAGTTGCATTTATTTTTGTAAAATAACACGATATATATGTAATACGAGCTGTCGTAAAATTTGCGTAAGCGCGCCCGCTGGAAGGTTAATTATCATAACTGAAGTTACTCTCTATTAATATTCTACAAAATTATTGGTTTTTTTTAAACCTTATTTTCTATTGATGCATTCTATCTTAAGACATGACAGATATGTTAGAATGTTCTGGAACTTTGAGACATTTTTGCCAGTATACGTTGAAAAGAAACTGAATTTCATTGTCCAAATTCTTTTAAAAAGAGGAGAGTGCCTGTTTTGCCTTTTTAAAATATGTAAAAAGTGTAACCATGTCATTGTAAAATCCATCCTTTCACATGAGCGAAGGTTTCCTTTTCCAGTTAGGTTAGAAGAACTAATCTATTTAGATGTTAGAACTTTTGACAACTTCACGAAAGTCTAATTTTAAAATTATTTTTGGGTTGCGAAAGGTTCTCAGTTGCAGCCAATTGCTTTTCATTATTATTGTTAAATTATCTTCGGATAAAATTTAAACAACCGAGTAGAAATGATTCAGTTATCTTTAACATAGTTTAACCTTCCAGCGGGCGCGCTTACGCAAATTTTACGTCATATCGTGCATCGTTTTACATATATATCTTATTATTTTACAAAAATAAATGCAACTTTAATTTATGCTATCTGTATTTATTAGCCTAATTGTAAACAAAGATTTTATAAATAAAATTGCTCTTAAATAAATAAAATAACGATATAAATATGTAATACATGCACGATTCAAGTATCTCATACAAACGCACGCCGCTAACTAAAATAAACTGTACAGAACAACCCCTGTGTTCGTGCATCATAGGATGAGTGCAAATTCAGAAAAAATTTCATAATCTTAAATAAACGCGCTTAGCTAATTACAGAGTTTATAGTCTTTATTTCACGTTACAAAACATTTTTAATAGAGTTGTGCATAATTAATTCAATTTATCTATAACCAACCTTAATTGCGAGCACTACTACAAATACCACAAAAGATGTGGGGTGAAAAAAATTAAAAAGAAACTCACCTTGCGATTATCAATACAGCCACCATTTAATCCAACGACATTAGGCGATGGCATTGTCATGCCCGAAATACAGATATAACTAATCCAAAACTGCAAAAGCAAAAACGGTCGCCGAAGTTCAAAAAACAGAGACTTTGGGGTGCCGTAAAACTGTCAACATTCCGCGACCCCACGAAAACGATGCTGCTGCTGTTGCCTGTTGCTCTTCCTCACAAAAGATTCGAACTTCTTCCACCTGACACAGTGGCAAGGGGAGAAAGAGTAGCGGTCAACCCCCGGCTACCAATCACTGCAAGCCCGCCATCGCGGCTCGCGCGTGCATTGGCTCATGTGAGGAAGGGGAGGTCAGTTGGGGGGGAGGCCCGTCCAGAAACGCCCTCCCGTCGCGAGCACGGGCGGCTGGAATCAAAGGACGCAGGGGTGAGAGGGGAGGACGACTTCTCTTCTTTTTCTGTTTGGCGAGTGAGCTTCCGAAAGAAGTTGTGATCAATAACCAGCGATGACTTGAATGGCTTTTTTCTCGAGTCAGTTTCATTAGTGAAGTCGGAAAAACACGGGGTTGACATGTTGATGTCTGCCGCGCATCGTTTTGTTTGCGGTTTTCTGAACGGTTCAGTTAATTCGCGGAACGCGGGTCCTTGTGAAGAGGGGGTTCTTTCGGCCACTGCAGGTGTTTGCAGGTTGTCAAAATAGAATGAGTTTTCCTTTCCCGCCCTGTTTGGATTCTTTGTTTGGGTTGCGAAACAATGTAACTGCTTTTCGCTTGCTGCAAATAGTGTTGCCAACAATTCAAAATCAAACACAGAGGTCTCTATTGTATTTCTAATGATGTCATCATTACTGTATTTTATACCGTGAAGTGTTTTTTTTTTCTCTTTCGTTTGTTTGTTTCTTCACAAATCGACGGCTCTCGAACTGTGAGACATGGCCAAATAGGGATGGCCCAAAAACAAGAAATGTGAAGAAAATATAGTGGAGTCTCCCTATAACGAAATCGCTTGGTTCCAGTTGAAAAATTCGTTATAGAGAAAATTTCGTTATACGGAGATTAGAGTTTTTTGCAATTATTTAAGTCAATGTTACAAACCTTTTAGTATGTGCTATAAGTTCAAAAATATTTAATTATGACTTTCAATTAAAAATGAAGTAATATTTATTATAAATTTGTTAAAATTATACTAATTTTTATTGTATAAATAAAATGCTCAAAAGTGAAGACATTTCACCAGTTTAGAGAATAATATGTACTAGTACGGATAAACATAAAATGCGTATTGTCACATCCATTTGCTGTTTCGAACCCGATTCTTGGAATCTTGAGCCGTAGAAATGTTGCTCCCTCTGTAGAAACACAGGTCCCCACGACTGCATTACCTTTCACATAGCATTCTATTGTTATGTGTTGTCGCTGGAATGAACAATGCGAGTAGTTCCAGAAACAGGCACGTGTGAGCGATTTGTGTGCACAGAAATTAGCAACTTTCTTCAAAAATGACAAAAATCGAAAAGATAAAGATCTGAAAAAATTCGTTATAGGGAGACAACCACTTAGTTATATGGAGAATATTTTGAATGTTATTTAACTTTCCGATTAAAAATTTCGTTATAGGGAGAAATTCGCTGTAGGGAGACTTCGTTGTAAGGAGACTCTACTGTAATCTTGACTTAAAAAGTTTCTTTCAAATCTGACAAATAATTATTCAAAATTAAATTCCGCCGTGTCACATTAATTAATGTTTGTTTTACTTTTTTTAAAACCCACGTTGGCCTACTCGTCCAAAGGGTTTAGCGTGTTTTAAAGGTCGAAGGGGAAAATACAAAAGTTCCCAGAGAAAATCGAAGCCCTACAAAAAAAGTAAATATTAAACAATCATAAAATAAGCATATAGAAAATCAGAAAAAATGTCCATGCCACATAGGAAAAACAATAAAGCTAAAAATTTAACAGATTGCATGAGGGATACAATAAATACACAACAGAAAATATTTTGATATACGAGGCCGGTCCGATAATAAAGGTACAAGGCGAAATTACACCGACACTCCTGGAAAATATTTAAAACATTTCACAAAAGCTACATACTTTTGTTTATTTCTCGGCAGTGTCGTGCTTGAGCGGAAGAAAAAGGTACATTTTCGGTGTTGGGATAGGAGGAGAAAGTTATTGGAACTGTTTTGGGATGATTTAGGAACTGCAATGGTTTATTAATTCAACAATTCAAATCAGAGTCCAAGAATCTGAAATTACGACTAAAAGTTAAACAGAATTCATTTTTCTGAAATTAATTCAATTTATTAACTCATTATAAACGAGTTTCGGATCTTGAATTGACTGAAAGTGATGAAATCGTCATCGTTCAGTCAAAAGTCGCCAAGTCCGAAACTACAGTTTCGAGATGTGATCAGTTTAAACTTAATTAATTTTGAGTCGTTATGATAAATAATAAAAATTATTGTACAGATTTCAAGATCCTACAGTTAATTTACTGGTGTTTAGATAACAGGTTTCTACCACGAAATAATTAATTGCAAATTCTAATTGACTGCAGTAGTACGTCAAAAGTTGTTGTGGACTTCTCCCTGAACGACGACGAAATATGATATGAATAATTTAATAGGTCTTTCGGTTGTAATATTGTGACATACTGCATGATACAAGAATGTTCTGTAACGTACTCTATCATATACACATGCACATTATAAGTAGGTAATCGTATAACGTACTGTATTGTATACAAAAGCGTGTTTTATATCATACAACACAGTATCTCGTTGTAAAATACATTATGTGTTAATAATGTAACACGCAGTATATTTTATATAAAAATCTATTTATTTAAGGGACATACGACTGTTAAACTTTGAAAATTTTCGATTTTGTAAAAAATTATATAATATTTCCCTGTCTTTTCTGGACAATTTAAAACAATCCGCGTTAAAATTTCCCATAATTATGAATGTTATGAAGGGAAATGCATCAGCTCTTCAACGTAAACATTGGATATGGCCATATTTTTAAAGCGCTGTATCTGAAAATGTGCTTTTTATACTGTGCGCACGATATCTCAAGAACTATTGCATATTTTTGCATAAAATGGTTACCGAATATGCATTTTGCAATTTTCTACAAATTCAACCACATTTTTGTACATATTTCTCCAAAGGCGATTTTCTGGGGGGTTAAAAAAGTTGAAATTTTAAATATTTTTAACATTTTTATTTTAAAATGGTATATAAAATAGAAATGAAATTTAAATGTTAATAAATTGTGGTTTAGTTTCTTAAGCCGACTGTTTGGATTACTTAGATACCCAAAATATTGTGTTTAGATAAATATTTTATTCGTAATCATGCGCGCAAGGTGACTATCTCATTTTTTCTCGAAAAATTATACCCATATTTATTACTACCTCAAACAAATACATATGAATATGAAAGTTTTAAAATGGGTACACTAGAAGAGAAAGAACAGCTATTTTTCTAGAAAAAAGTGAGTTTGTGAATTGCATTGTTTCAGAGATATACTGTATCGAATTTGACAGTTTTTCACCATTTTTTCGAGGTTTAAGAGTCGTATGTCCCTTTAATAGGTATGAAAAGAAATCAATATCCTTTTCACCTACATTTCATGTGCAGGAAAATCATTCCAATGGTAATGGGATGTATCAGATACTTATTGTTTCATTCGTACCAATTCAATTCTTATCCTCCCCAACCAATAATAGGATTTCATACTACTTTCAGCCACTTCGACTCGTAGTATAAAGATAATCCTTTTAAGTTTACGCTCAAGAAAAACCATCACCTTCTTGCTTCCCGTTTACTATTTTAATTGTTTCTCTCCCGTAAGAGAATGATCTCGCACCAACAAAGGAGCGGTGTCGTCCTTGGGAGGCATTTGCGGGCAGGTCCACCGGCAGGTAAGCAACGCAAACATGACCGAGCAGGTGAAGGAGAACACTCGAAATCGATGTAACGGCTCCTCGATCCATAAAACTACCACCGGAGAGATGGACCCGATCCAATCTTCTTCGCCGCGGGGGGTGGTGACCTTGAGATTCTCTTTTAAGATTTTCGGGGGCCTCCCTCCCCGGCGGTGGCCGCAGTAATTATCTCGAGTAATGAAGCGCCGGAGAGGGGTGCATCTGATTGCGCACTGGGGCGGAAGGGGGCGCGCAGGTTGGAGCAGGTGGCGCCGCACCCGGCAACAAGTGTGAAAGGCGATTTTTTTAATAGATTAATTGCCGAGAAATCGACTGTGGTTGAAATCGGATCATTTCCCGATCCATCTAAATTTCGATTTGCCTCAAAAATGGCGATCGATGGATGTTTGGAGAGTTCAGAGTTAGGCCCGGTGCACACTAGCCGATTCGTGTCGTTGAAGCTATAAACAATAGTAACCTTCCCTGTGTGTCGCCACAGGGCATGTATTACTATTGTTACTTTTATAGCTTCAACGACGCGAATCGGCTACAAGTCCGTGTTTCGCCCCTTTTGCTCCAACACGGCCACGGTAGTCAAGAAATGTTATAGTGTCTGTGTAATAACGATTCAGGTCCATATGTTCAGTTTGTATCCAGCAGGCAGCAAAGAAAAAAAGGGATTCACTGTTGTTTCAAATGCAGCTGATCAACTTTGAGGTCTGTTTTCTCAGAAATGAATCTCGCGGATTTTGCCCACTTTAACTCCGAACCCTCCGTTAAAATCTTCGAAATTTTCCGCTTGAAATGGATCACTGATGAAAGTCGAAATATTTTGCTCCCCTCCTTCTAAAAAGTTACTCTTGCGGTGGTCTTTTGGTACTTATTTACTTACCTTTAAATAGAGCTGCGCGAAAAAGAAATATCAAGTAAAATGTTTGGGAATTCTGCATTTAAGTTATAAAAAAAAACTTACATTTATTTCTAAATTCTTATTGTCTCTCGTACCTTTTACTATAAAATTCGAAACATTCTTTCCTCAAGATTTTGAGTTAATCACTTCACTTGACATCTAAATTCGCAGCTATTGAATCGGAATCATATGACTTTGGGGTCTATTCTGGTACCCCCGATTGGGTTGGGTTCCGTTGTTAACGTGCGGAACCCAACCGAACTCCCAACCCAACCGGGGCTACCAGAATAGACCCCTAAGTCTATACGATAATCTCGGCTGATATGTAAATCCACTGTTTCTATGATACTCTTGGGGGTACCAGAATAGACCCGTTGTTCTAATAATTTTCGAACCCGGCACAGACTGGGAACTCAGTTCTGCAGCATGCGCCGGAGAAACACCCTTCATCCTTGAGTCCTTGAATTCTTTCGCTTTTTATGATACTCTTGATCTAATAATTTTTGAACCCGGCACAAGCTATGAACTCAGTTCTGGAGCATGCGCTGGAGACACACTCTTCATCCTTGAGTCCTTGAATCCACTGAATATTATCAGAGCATATATGCTTGTCTTTACTATATGTCTTTAGGTGTAGTAGGAAGAGCATCCATTCAGTAAGGTGGAAATTTTGTAACTGTAATTATGTTCTGAAAGTGTGTTCGTCCCAATAAATTACTTGTTAACGTATTCTTTCGTCATTCCTGGTGTTACTGGATCGCTCTATCATTCATCGAAATTCTACACAAGGGCCTGGAAGTTTCTAGACACAGCCTATCATTCAGCAGCAGCTCTTTCATAACAAGAATTATAAGTCAAGCTGCCTGTCTGTAACATAAGGATTATGGGCCTTTTAGATCCAAATAGAATAACCCTAAAAAGGGCCATTGGCCAGCACGCTTCCTGTACCTAACATAAATAGTGGTTGTTGTAAATCAGACATATTGACTTGGTGGACACACATTTTAGTAACGAAGTCATTCACTGTACTACTTATACACATCTGATTCTTTAAACCTACCAACCATTGTGAAATTTCCGATCGAGTAGTTGCCATTAAAATCATTGACCGTTTAAGACAAACGAAAAACTTATAATTAAGAATTTATTGTATAAAAACGTATTGTTTACGTGAAACACTACAAAAATCAGCACTGCTAGTAAATGAACAAGTTTCCTATAAAAATTCCCTGTGTGTCGAAGATCTACAGAAAGATCTTCATGAAATTAGACAACTTTCGTTTCAAATACATTTTCATTACATTGTATGTCTATTAATAGAGTTAAAGTTCAACCAGTGGTAGTAGTAGTATTGTGGGTTTTTTGGCACACGGTCCAGTGTAGAACAAGCTGTGCCAAACACAAGGTTGATTGAATGATAAAAGTCGGACAACTTCAAGAGAGTTGTTCAGAGCAAAAGTAAAAGAACTACTTCAGAGGTATAAAAGACAAAAGGCTTCAACTAAAATAAACTGTGCCGCAATGTAAAATGCTAAAATTTCATATCCATTGTTGTTGATGATGATCCCCGAAGATCAGCAGAGATATATCAGGTGCTCGCTCATACGAGCGAGTACGAGAAGTGGCGATCCCGAGGTACATGAGCTACCCAGTGCTAGGAGGTATATCCTGGCATCGGAGCTAAGTCAGTCTTCTACTTTTGATGCTCCAGTCTTTGACCACAGAAGCTGCCCTTTTCTCCCATCCATGAGTGATTCAAATCCAGTGAAAGAAGCCAATAGTTTTGAGAAAATCAAAATAAGTTCTGATCAGAGGTATCAACCCTTTTTAAATACGTCAGAATAAGAGTTGGGAGTACTTAACTGGGCGAAATGACACACCGCCTAGCTTTCTCTTCACTGACCACTCCGGTTGTCAGTGGCTGAAGTATGGTACCTGATGGCGATCTTTATCAAAAAGGTTGAAAGGATGTGCCACTCCTTTGCCTGTCCTGAAGATGACAGATTAGATAATGACCGGAACTGGGCGGAAGTACCCAGGACCAGGGAAATAGAAGGGAATATTTCTCTGGCCCTGGGAAGCACCACTCGTTAGGATCAGTGGCGTAGCTACTGGGGAGGACAAGGTTTGGGTATGGAGCCCCGGGCGCCAGTTTTAGGGGATGCCATGGGGACTATGTTCAGTGGTGGCGATTGGGTTGAAAAGGTAGAGGGGGCAAAAAATTTATAGGCATCTAAAAGTACCAGGGGGTATGGACGAGTTTCCTGTTTTGTTCATTTACATTAAAAACCTTAATATTCCCACTTTCGGTGTAATGCTAAGTCAATGGAATCTTAAAAGCGGAAGTCTAATAATAATGCAAATGAAGTCAAGGTTTTTAATGTAAGTAAACAAAACAGAAAACTGGTCCATAAGGGTAGACAACCAAATTTTAAAATTTAGCTACAAAACTAGCTAATTTTCCAGGAAAATATTGCTTTTCAATAATTCTTTGTTTTAGACTACTAAAATGAAATAAAAATTTAACTTTTACAGCAAAAAGTAGGGCGGCGATTGCCCCCGCGCGCCCCCCCCCCCCGACTCGCAGCCACTGACTATGTCACTTTTTAAAGTCTAATAAGATGAAGGGATGAAAAAATAAGGCCACGCCCCCGGCACATTTTACAGATGTTAGGCCGCTAATGTTGATGGGGATAAAAAAAAATTATATCATACTCACTAAGCCACTGATTAGGACATGTACAAAAATGCTCCTAAAAAGTGTCGTCAAATCGTTTCGAGATACTCAGCATTTCATAAGTTGCATTTACAGTGCCGTCCTATCCAGTGTCCTAATTGGGCTGCGCCTAAAAATTTACTACGCTGATTTTATTTTAATTTTGAACCAAAAAATTAGTTAATTATAATTTTAAATACGTTAAAACTAAGAATATGATTAGGGTTAATAGTTAGACAACCATCGTTTCTTAATGCTACGTAAATATGTATCAGTTCAAAAAAAAATTCCTACCTGGACAAAAAAACAGCGAAAAAATCCTTAACTATGCGTGAAGAAAGAAACAAAATTGTAGGTATGGTTATCTATACTATCATTGATAAAATAAATTTTAAAATAAAAAAATAAATGTAATTTTCAATATTATTAGGTTTATTCTTGCCAACGGGGATCTCTTCAGTCCAGATCCTTAATCACATGATCCAGATCCTTAAAAATCAGATCTCCCAACTGCTCTCGCCTGCTTCATTCTTTCATTGATTGCGAAGCTCAATAACCAACGAAAACACCCAGGTTTGAATACGGAATTTTAATATAAGCATAATAATATGATCGTGGTTAAACAATAGACTCGAAAAAACATTCCTCAAGACAGAAAGTCTTTCTAGTGACGCCATGGTCACTTGTGTTATTATTCTGTTGAGTTATCTTCTTTGTTTTCATTCTGTTATGTTATCTTCTTTGTTTTTATTCTGTTATGTTATCTTTTTTGTTGTTATTCTGTTATGTTATCTTTGTTTTTATTCTGTTATGTTATCTTCTTTGTTTTTATTCTGTTATGTTATCTTCTTTGCTTTTATTCTGTTATGTTATCTTCTTTAGTTACATAATTTATTTAAAAAATTTTCTTTTTTAGGTTGCTAAATTGGGTTTAAAATTTTTTCTAGTGTGATTCCACTTCATGTCCATCTAAACCGATTACAAAGAATCAAAGATTCTAGATACGGGGTCACGAAGTGGTGTTATATATATAATAAATTTTTAGTTTTTGAATTGCATTTTGATATGTCTTGTTTACTTTGTTTTGTATGTTCAGATATAACAAGTTATATTTTGGTTTATATATATATGTATGTTGGTTTATATATATATGTATGTTGGTTTATATATATATATTGTTTTAACTATATATAGTTAAAATTTTCAAACAATCAAAATACGTGTCACATTTTCAATATATACATATATTAATCTAAATAAAATAATGTTGCCTTATCAATAATCATACAAATGAAATATAAAAGATGGTTGGATTATATACTATTACTACTATGAAAAAGACAACTCAGAATATATATATATATAACAAATAAGAAACAATCATAACAGAATTGTAAAAGCAACAAAATCAACATAAACATTCATAATACAAAATGTCAAGAAAAATATCTGCGTGAAGAAAATGCCGAGAGTTCTTATAGAGAGAAAATAAACAATTTCAACATTGATTGATTTTAATGACATCGATATATATATATAATATTTTAATTTCTTAACTTGTTGTAATTATTTTAAACGATACCTCATTTTTAATTACTTCCACTTTCATCGTAATAAGCGTACTTTCACGTCCACTTCGAGTCGCGGGTCTTTCGGGAAAATCCCTTTCTTCCACTATATAACCTTTCTGCGCATTGTTAACTGCCCTTTTTAGCTCTGACTTGAACTGTCAAGCGACACACGGCCGATGTTGCTCGTCAGTATGATCATGGCGGGGATTCGTAAAAATGATAAAATCATTTAAACAACTTTGTGGTACTTCAATAAAGAAGAGATTCCGTTAATCGTCTGTGAAAAATTCTTGCAATGCCTCTACAAACACCCAAAATTTGGAGAACTTCTCATACATATATATCATCATTGATAAAGTAGGTAGCTGCATGCTGTCTCGTAGTAAAGCATCAAATTTAGTTCTTTAAATTGCAGTTTGAAGCGCTATGTTACAGAACATTATATGGGTTATTAGGTAGGCATTTTCTTAGTGCCATATGCGTTCAAATTCATAGTGACGGTTCTGATGGGGTGCCAAGTTACTCTAGCCTAGGTCGCTCAGTTTTGTTAAGACGGCCTTGTGCAGTTGACCATTCACAGACCCGCCGCCACCCACCCCAGTATGAACCACGCGCCACGGATTTGCTCGCCGTGTCGCCTTCTCAAGGCACAAAGAAGCGCGCAGTTATCCACGCTTGCCTTCCAAGAAAGGTCCGCGTAAAAGCGATGTTTATTCACGCGCTGTCCACCCCGCACACAAGACCCACTAACATGGAAAAACTCTCGGTCTTTGAAAGGGAAAGGGGGATTCGTTTTCCGCTCCTTTTCGTATTTTAGTTGATCTGCGGCCTTTTTGAAAGCGGACCTGTGGGCTCCCGGAAGTCCGGAGCGGGAGGGGGGGGATACTTCGTCCCCTATGACGCACCCCTTCTATTTTTAGCGTACAAACGACGGTGTAGAAGAGATGACCACGAGGAATATTTGACTATCAGATTTCTTCAACTGTAAAAGCAGTATCCCTCGTAGGTATGTAATTTATTTATTTAAAGAAAAGCACACTACAGAGAAAACTCCATTTACAGAGTGCTAACAAACACACAAAGAACAAAAGTCACAACGAGTAAATAATAATAAAAAAAATGCCTTAAAAAGCAAAAAGTAGAACACAGAGAATACATAAAACCTATGCAAACGTATTTATAGTTAAAAACGAAAACACATAATCACAAAAACTTTAAAACACATCATGATACCAAAAGTCATATTTAAAAAAAAATAAACAAAAAATTAAAAGTTCATTTCCAAAAGGCAAGGGTCAAAAAGTCAAAACACGCAAGCACCGAGTCTAATAAAAAGACACCAGGAATTAAAAAGTAAAAAAAAAAAAAAAAAAACGTAATTGCAACACTAAAGATAAAAATAAATCCAACACGGCGCCAAAAACAGAGTACAAAAATTGAAACCTATAAAAAAAACCTTAAAAAACTGGTCGAATACATAAGAACACGGAAAATCAAATAGTATAAAAATCTAAAATGTTGTAGAAAGGCAAAATAAAACATATCATGTATTTAAAAGATGCAAACATTTCGACTTCGTAATGCTGCCCCGGTAATTCACAAAAAACTTGCTTTCATTAATTGTTTAAATTAATTAGGTAATATAAATATAATACACAGGTTCCACCTTTGTCCAGTAATTAGACATTTGATGAGACACAAGTGTATATACAGTTTAAAAAAATTTGCTAATAAAGGGTGGTAATTCTAGTAGAAAAATATAACATTAATTTTTTTACATCAAAGACATTAAATATAATTGATCTTAAATGAAATTCAGAGTGTAGGGACATAAATAATTACCATTGAATTGATAAATAATTACCATTTATTCAGTTCGTATAAAGTAGGGGAGAATGGAGGGCCGAGTACCCTTCATTCTGGCGCTATTATTTTTCTTATCTAGCAGACAGATACTGAATTACGCTCTACTAGTCAAGAAAAGGAATAGTCATAGAGGCGTGATATTGCTGTTGAATGCACTAAATCTGTGAAAGTTTATTTGTTTTAAGACGTCAACTCTCTAACGTTCGTTTGATTTTAAACTATCCTTACTTAAAAATCATTACAGTTATAAAAACTATATTCTGTACAGCTTATTATACGTCTACTAAGGATTTATACCGTATCAAACAACAAGGATTTACTCCAATAATTGCGCGGTTCTATTTCGTTTTTCATAACCTCTGGGGCCGTCCATAAATGATGTCACGCTTGGAGGGGGGAGGGGAGTTCAGGAAATTGTGACATCACACATTTTGGTTAAAATAAAAACATTTAAAATCAGAAGATTAAATTTTGAAGTTATTTTGAAATTACCAGAATTTGGGGGTATTTTTTTAATCGGGGCTAAAACAAGTTTAATGTGAATTTTTTTCTCACTTATATTCCTTTCTTTTCGAAAACTGCATTCAGGGTAGGTTCTGAGAATATGGTAGCAGCAGAAATTCTTCACCATTAGAAGAAAACCTCCCCCTGTCACACCCTTGAAATGTCCAACAAAAGATACGTCGCCCCACCTGGGAAGAACTGGTAGCGGCACAAACAGGTTGATTTTATTGAGGCGTTTTTTAAAAATTCAATCTGTATAAGAGTATTTTGTGCTCCTAAAGTAAAGATAAGATTTAAAGCAAAATATATCCAATTCCAAAATGCTACTGTTTTCAATTGCTCTTTTATATTAATATTTTATTACTATTGTATATTAATTAGGTTTTTTGTTGTAAACCTTAATCTTATTTCATACAAAATAAGTACACATATAATCATTATTATTGTTATGCTCACAAATGTCATTAGAAAACATAGTTCAATTTAAAACTAAAATTTGAAATACGATCTATAACGTAGTGCTTTGTTTCTGAACTGCAAGTATATGTTTATGTAATCAGACGTGATGTGACAAATGGGAGGGAGTTAGTGGTAAAGTGTGACACTTTGTGACAAAAGGAGAGAGGGTCAAATTGAAAAAGGTGACATATCATTATAGGACAGCCCTCTACACTCGGTGGAAATGGTACTCAGTAGTATAGACCAGGGAGTCAGTATGATGATTCCTCGATGAAGATGATAAAACATAGACGTTGATTGTTTATTTTAATGATGCATTTTCTAATTTAAATAAAGAAGACGGTTAATCCAATTAAAAACTAAAGCTGCAATGCGGGAGGAAGAAGACAACAGCTTTACTATGAATTTGTAAATAATATTCTTATGTCTTATAAATAAAAATGATTGTAACTTTTCCACTGAAAAACGAGTTTTCCTATTTTCCCATAACTTCAATATGTGTACCTGGTTTTACCTCTGGTGGTGACTTTTTTATATAAAAATAATTGATAAAAAGTAATGAACGAGCTTCTCTGGAAAAACATATTGTACTCAAAACAATGAATATTTTGTAACTTCTTGGGCCTACGTCTGGATCAAGTTAACTTCCAATATGATGGGCGAGGATTTATATGATGTTGAGTGAGTCAATAGAACTATTGCAGCACTCATGCTACGATTTTGCTCAGATTCTACCTACTCGGCTTCTCGATCTATAATACTTGTATTCACATAAATCACGTCCGGGTCAGTGTACTTCTTGGGCCTACGTCTAGGTCAGTTAACTTCACACATTGATAGAGGCGAATTTATATATTGCTGAGTGATGTTACATAAACTTATTAGCACTCAAGTGCTACATGTCTTGTATGATTCTACCCTCTGGCTTCGATCTTAATACCTGTATTCACATAAATCGGTAGTATTCCATTGTGAGTAACTGGTGACTAAGTCAAGCAGACTCTCTTAATAAAATACAATTTTAATGAAATAAAATTAAATTAAAATAGTAAATCATAAAATCATTATCAGCTAGCTAATCATGAGTACAAACAAGGAAGACAAGAGAATAGACAGTAAACTAGTCGGTGCTTATATACAGTAACAGGCTCGTCGCTTTGGTCGATGGGTGACATCACAAGAGGGCGGATCCGATCTGCATGAAATTGCAATTCTTGATATTGCCAGATGCCTCGATGATGCCACATTTTAATAAAATTTGACAAATCTATTGTCAATGAATGGTTAGTCCTACTTACCTTCGAATCTTAGCTACCCGGTTTTATCACACTTTCCCCATTTACTTTACTTAAGTAGATGTTCATTGAATGCGCGTCTAACGACGTGGCGGCGATTGCCATTCGTTTGAATATATATATTAAGCAATTCAGTTTTCAAAATCAGTCCTCAATGCATTTGGTGCACGAAGAAAATCACATCCTATGTGGACCTTATCCGTCGAAGTGATGATTCTTTACTTGCTGGAGGAAGCGACTCAGAGTAGTCACTTTTTCATCTATCACGACTAATGCTATCACTTCTGTGAAAATCCAGAAAATGGTTCGCCATCTCAGAGGAAAATCAGGATCTTTTCGAGGATCAACACACTTTCCAATAGAAAATTCCAGTATAGACATTCCCTCCGCCCCTTCTCTCGAACAAATCTTCATTTAGAACTTCTCTACATCATGTGAGTCGGTTTCTTAACCCGCATTATCTCTTGCTCTGAAAGGTCTAATTAACAATCGAATACCTACATCTAAATAAGATTGCCAAAAACACAACAATTACAACGCCATCAATGTATCTACGAAATTTTTATAATAAAAAAAAAACCTTAAGTATGAGTATGTATATAACAACATGTTGCTGCCACAAAACCATTTACAAATAATAGGTTCAAATTTATGACGCCGGTAGTCACACTGGTAAATGATTCGAATTTACAATGTATTTTCCCATTCAATCAGAAATATCATCCCATTAACAGGTCATTCTTACCATTGGGTGGGAGACGTCACTTTTCCGCATTCTGTAGGGAAAAGTGATCTCTTCTTCAAGTCATGTAGCTGAAGTCCATATCCAATTGTTTCTACTCTCCTTACTCAAATCCCAATCTCAAACGACTTCCAGCCTTTCTCCAACTCCAATGTCAACCCCGTAAGTACGCACTTGGGTGCAAAGAACGCTCCCAATCAAAGTGCTGTTTAATGTCCTGTCTGCTTCATCTCATCAGTGGTCTGAATTCATCCAATGGCCTGACGAGCTATTTTCACCTCATTCTCTACAATAGCAGCCTTGAAAAAGCTACCTAACGGAGGATGGAAAACCAGACTTTTCTTCGAGGCTGGGCCTAACGTTTAGGTTTACACCCAAGAACATTTTAGTTCACTTTTCCTTCAATACTGAACTTGCGTAGAACCAGAGAATCGGTTTCCTGAGCGAACATGCCCTGAAGGCCTTGTACTGCGCCTCGCGACAACTGGAAATTAGCATTGGGTATCATCGGGATCCCAATTATCGAAACAAATTAAATATTGACAAATCTAAACAACTTCTATTTACTTTACAAAAAATGGATTTTACTTGCGGATGTATCTTCTTGATACTACGTAATATCTTTATGCCTAGTTTATGTTTCCTTAAGAGTTTCTTGCGTTCTTTTCTTTTACAAAGCTTACAAATTCAGTATATAGTTGATCATCGTAATATATTCGCAACTGAAATTGTCGTGCCTACAGATTTTAAAAACCAAGAATCCTTTCCAAGTTATATATCTAAAATTAGATGTATATTAACAGTTCCTCCTGTTCTCTGAGAATAATTCTTAAGCTCCCCAACAGTTCTTTGATGAACTTGCAATTTTAATATACATCGCAGAATGCTTTGAACTGCAAATATTTTACGCTTTTAAATTCATGATATGTTTTCTTTTGACCTTTCTACAACATCTAGATTTGTATTATATTTGAATTTTCAATGTATTATGTATCTACTCAGTTTTTTAAAATGTTGCTTTTTATGGGTTTTAATTTTGCCTCTGTTTTTGCACGTATGATGTTAAATTTATTTTTATCTTAAGATGTGCAATTTATTTTTTTATCTCAGTTTATTGTTCGTCTTTTAAACATTTATAAACTCCTGGAATGGTTGTCTCCTTTCTTTTGAAAATGGTCTTTAACTATTTTTTATCCTTTTTTAAGATCCATAGTAATGTGTTTTAATTTTTTTGTGATTGTGTGTTTTCTTTTCTATTTATATACGGTTGCAAATCTTTTATGATTTTGTGTATTCTATTTCTCAGCTTTTTATTTTCTGCCATTTTTTTTTTATTTACTCGTTGTGCTTTGTTTTTTGTATTTGTTGTTTATAGCACACTGCTATGAGTTTTATCAATGTGTTACTTTTCTTAAATAAATAATAATATCCATAGATGTATAGTTCTTTTCTCTTCAATTGAAAAAGAAGCTTTAAGTTGTTTTCCTATTTGTAGCATTCACTTTAATGTATATTCATATGTCTGTAACTGTATATGGACCCAGCCTTGGCAACCCCATGTCCTCAGGTCTTGGTCGATGAGATGGCAGGAGCGTTATCGTCCCTTCCACTTCAGGGCTCTACCACGATCTCCAATGAACCAATCGGCTAGAGAAATGAGCCCTGTTCTCTCCACCTCTGACGTCATATTTTCAAGAGGTCAGCAACATCTGATCCTACGAATCCATCGAAATAGTTTTGGTTGAAATTCCTTAACTGGAATTTGCGCTGAGGTTTAACCATTTTTTTCTTACGCATAAAGGACACAAGCTCTTTTCCTAAAGAAAGGTTGTGTTGTTTTGTTTATCTATCGCTTCTAATTGCATCTAAACAAATCTGGCTTCTTTCATTGATTGAAAGATTGATAATAAATACTCTTATAGAATATCTAATCACATTATGAAATCGTCTTTGAACGAACTATACTGTGTCTAATTGGAATTGGGATAAGCAGCCTTTGTTTTCAAATCCCATAACTTTCACCTTTCAAATAATGTCTAACTTCATTTTTTAGATATTTTTTGCAGGTTTCTTGTTTTGAAATGATATTGTCTGTCTTTTTTTAATAAAAGTTGACAGAAATCAATTAATAAATGCAAACATTATCTTTCTTTTCTGAATAAAATTAATCAAATCTTTTACATCTTTAGAGTTATAATTTCAAAATGGCTGTTGAAGAATAGATCAAATGTGGATGTAGTAAGTTTTAAGATTGATGAAAATAATTTGATTTTTTAATCTTTGAATTCTAATCATTCAAATTCAATTTTATATTACATATATATAAAACAAAAAAACATATAATCACTTCTTTCTCCTTTTTTCATGGCTATCTTTTAAATCTTTATCTGTTTTCTCAATGTAGGATCAACTTTTCAATCTTGTTTCATCAATTTTAACATCTTTCAATATACTCCCTAAACTTAAAGTTTAGTGGCCAAAGGAAAAGTAATTCTGATATCTTGTAAACATCCGGACCCTATGACTGCGTTAAGTCTATTTCCTTTATCACACGTCTCCTCGGAACTGCATCTCCTCAGTTTTTGGTTCAGAATTATTTCCTACTTGATTTCATTCAATTCTTGGTTTATCATAATGTTCGAGGAAGCAAGGAAAGTGTTTTTAAGCTTTATGCTCCAGCACTATCTTGCAAAACATTATGATTTCACTCACTATCCACGCGGTTCGCTCATGATTTACTAACCCTTGAGCATATACGGCATTTGTACCGTCGTTACTAGCATCCTCATTTATTTCAACTTTATTGATTTTCGCGACAGTTGATATATATATAACCAAGAAGATTTTAATGTGTAGAAACGAATAGAAAATTAATTTTAAGGTGTACACCATTCAAATACTTAAATTAGCTTTTATTAATTAATGTACTTGATAATTTCCTAATACTAGCAGAAGCACATACAATCAGATGCGCTGGCAAGCAGTGAAGTGAATCCACAACGATAGATGGACAGGCTGACAAAGCCAGAGCCATGAGGGGTGTAATATATATATAGTTACCGGCAAAGTTTGAAATCCGGCATTCTAGAATCACTTAAGGCATTTATAAGCACTGCCTAAACTATCGCATAATGTAAACGTTTATTTTCATTTCCTAGAGCGAAACTAGTGCTAGTAAACAAACCCAAAAAGTATGGAAATAAATCATGGTTTGATTATATAAGAAATAAGTTAAGTGCAATCAAAATTAATTCTTCCTTGATGTAATAAGAGATTCACAATTTATTTTGTTTCTTTAACTAAGAAAGAATATAACTTTGTCGCAAACTTTCATTTTGTCTTTTGAATTTTGAATAAAGATTTTTAATGTCTCTTTTATTATTTTCTAAATAACAGTTGTATTTTTGAGGAATGTACTTTTAAATAATATATTATGAACTTTTCATATGCTCTACAATAACATTTTCTTCTACTAGGACATATCTATTCTTACAATACCTAGGAAAAGTAATAATAAATCTCATATTCATACTTTTGCCTAAGCACCCGGCATTCTAGAATACAAATTAGTATCCTATAGAATGCCTAGGTATTCCTGCAAATGCCATTCTACATTGCCGGTGGCATGCCTAAGATTTGCACAACAATTGTGCACAAGGACACATTATCTTCATTTAAACAGTTTTGCGTAGCAAAACCGGAGTTACAATCATCCCACTGGGGTTGGCGAGCTTTTGAGCAGGGCAGAGATCCCAAGTTTAATAGGAATTTAATGATGTGACTCATTTTTTGGTAGATATGAAATAAAAATATTTGTATGTTTTTTAATCCGGGTTTTTTGTACTAGAGCGTTCTTGAAGATTCCCAGAGTGGCTACTAAAATCGGCCCCGCCAGTAGCCACCTGGATGGTCAGTGAAACACCAAGAGGTGCTTAAAGGCTTCTTTTCTCCATATCTGGTGGCCGCCTTTACAAACCTTTTCCAAACTCCCAGTGAAAGGTAGTGGATGTCACTATAGTTCAACTGGGGCAGGGCTATCCATGAACCAGATACACTATATTAAGACTGTCATTTGGACCTTAAATCAATCGCCTGGTGAAGAGACCTGTTGGTGAACTCTGCACCGAATTGTCAGCTTGATCTCAGGTGGGCGGAAAACTTCACTTGTTGGGCGGACCTCGTCCTAGGAAGAAGCAGAATTTAAGCTGCGGCCAAAGAAAAGTAGAAGTTGGTTTTTCGATCGGCGATCACTTTTATTGATCGAATTCCGATCTAGCATCGTGTTTGAGTGCTGGATCTTTGGATCGGACGGCCTTTGCGCTTTGAAGGTCCTTGCGGCCAGTTGTAGCAGTGAAAGCTGCAACTGTTTTTCATTTAAAGGCATAGCTCTCATCTCTGATGCTAGAGTTTTATTCGAGATGAGCGGATGCTCCTTGAGGGACTTAATGAACAATAGTTTTAAGTAGGCCATTTACTTCTGGGCTGTTATTTCTACCTGCAGAATTTGCTCTCAACAACATCCTGTAAATTTACTCCGTCTAATATTCTGTTGCATAAATTCATTGCTTGCAATCTCGCCAAGTATTGTGCTTTTAAATAAATTAATTAGATTTGAGTACTAAGGTTTAGCTGTTGAGGACCAACACCCGTAGTCTCACGACGTCCACAGCTCACTTTAAAAAAAACTCAGTTGAAGATTAATAAAGAAAACAATTTTTTTAAATATTATAGCAAATCAGCCAGCTATTTCCATAAAAGTAGGGAGTTTACGAAAAAATACTTCTTTTTTAAATAAATGCAGATTTTCTCCTGCAATTCTATGAAAATCTGTAGCATTCTTTTTTTATCCAAAAAATGTTTTGCTGATTTGTATATATACTAGAATTTATTTAGGAATTTTTTCTTTTAAAAAATTTCTAATATTTTCTATTGATCTTTAAGTTGAATTCCCAATATTCAACATTATTAATCACAACGCATTATATGAATAATGTCTGTCACTTAACGAAAATTATTCAATATCAACATTATCAATACACAGCATTATCAATATAGATAATGTCACAAATATATAACGAAAATTATTTACTTTACAAATAATACTAATGAAAACTAACTTTAAATGATGTTACAACGCCCTGCTTAATTTATAGAACCATTCGCCTGACTTATAGTAGCTGAATGAAAATTCTGGTTTTGAAACCAATTCTTATTATGTTCTTTACCTTAAACATAAATAAAAACGATATTATTATTATTACGAAATACTTATCAAAGGCCGGAGATTTTAACTAAAACCTTAATTCAATCAGTTGTTTATAAATTATCGAATTATTTATTTTAAGGTGAAGTATAAAATGGTTCAGTTCAATGAAATGAACATGAATTTATACTTTTTTTTAAAAGATATAATTATCAGAAACACGACTCGGAACTTTCTATATAGTAACAACAGCCCTGGATAAAGATGAGCTATTATGTACTTCCCATTAAGGAAAATCAATGTTTATTCCACACGATTAATTAAACAGCATTAATAATTTCAAGTAAAATTATGGGGTTAAACGGAGATTCTAAAAGAATTTGGAGCCCACAGTCTTTCAAATACCTAGGCAATTGCTGATACTTAAAGCCAATCTACGTATTTTATTTTTCATTATCTATTCATATAGAAATACCTTTTTTCAGTTATGGACAATTATTTATACATTATGCATTTTGCCTTGGGTAAAAAAAACTATATAAAATATATTGATTTTGCCGCTTTAAATTTTAAAGAAAGCCCCTAAAATTTAATCTGCAGAAAACAAACAATTACTACATTATGCTCCCATGAATATGCGAGCTAAATCCCAAGCCCTTTTAATTAAAAGTAGTGAATGAATAAATTGTATTTGCTGCTTTTTAAGGTTACTTTAATAAATAAAAAAAAGATGTTGATTTTAGTTTTTTAAAATAATAAAAGATTATTATTCGACTTCAAAATGAAAAGAATACATTATTTCTCATTTATTTTTGGAATTAATTAGTCTATGAAAGCAGCCATTTCCAGTGAAAAGGATGGCAATGTTTCCAATTTCAACAGTTTTTTAAAAGTGATCGTGAAGTTCTTGGTTATTTAGTCTTACTAATTCATGTTACTCTCTTAGGCAAGTTCCATCTGGATCACTCACAACCTCAGTTTTTTAAATATTCTTGAAACTCTGAGTTTAATCTGGGTTGAGTTGTTTAAAACAGATTCATTGTTAGAACTCCCTCACAATAAACAACTTTGCTGAAATCAACGGGGTATTGAAACACTCTTTTATGTGTTTTTTTCCATTTCCATTTTTTTTGATTTAAGTTTGTTTCAACGTTAAAAGTACTTACAAAATAACATTTTATACATTTAAAAGTTTCAGCAGGTTCTTTTCTTCTAGTTTGTTTACTTTTCAGCGTGATTTACCGTATTCTAATATATTATGTGTAGTGGTGATTAACTCTTCATTAAATAATAGCATGGCTGGCTTGTAAAATGCCATTTGCGAGAAAAAAATTATGGAATAAGGCTTCATATAGATTTTATCTCCTAACATAAAAAAACTAGATTCAAATTATTTTTCTATTCATTTTACTATGAAAAGTAAATTATTCTCTATATCCCAATTTAGATTCTGGAATATTTATTCTAATCCTAATTTTTTTTTGAATTGTATGTCGCCTTTAATCTGCATTCCTTATTACTTTTTTTCTTTCAAATAGTCAGACAGTTTATTCCTAGAGTTGATTCTCGTTTAGATCGGAAATTATAATTTTGTTTCATTTTAAGTCACCATTGCCAAACTATTTGTGAATTACCCAGTTTTGGTGTTATAAATTTTGTGTTTCATTTGGATCTACATTTGGGAAATCTCTTTGTTTTCACCGATTATCAGTTTTTCCATATTTATAAATTTTGTGTTTCATTTTGGATCACCATTTGAAATGCCATTTGTTTTAATAATTATCCAGTTTTCCATATTTATAAATTTTACGTTTTCATTTGAATTATCATTATACAAACTTTTTGCATCCCAGTTCTTATAAATATTGTTTCATTTTTTAAAGATCCACCAGTTTGCAATTTTCATGAAATACCCAGTTTTTGAATAAATTATAAATTTGCGTTTTTAATTTAATCACTATTTTAAAAGCTTTTTTTTTTTTTTTTTTTGCAAACCCTACAAATTTTGGAGCAATTTGTAAACTTTGTTCATTTAAATAACAATAATTAATGAAAAAGGATCCTTCTTAAAGGAAAAGATTGAACTTTTATTTTATATATTTTTTCTGCCTAATATTTAGTCTTCTAGAAAAAAATCTATATCATTCATAATTTCTACGACTCTACTAAACTAACAAGTTCATGCATTTATGATAAAATATAAATATTTCTAGATGCGTATAATGTATCAAGATCAGATGATTCTCTTTACCTTATCTTTGACTTTCTAAAGCACAAAATAGGCTAGAACAATGATGGATGCCCATAATGAATTTAACCGCCATAGTCATAGGCAATTATAGTCAAATCCATGGTCAACACCATACTAAACTAAACCAAATCAGCCATACAGGGTATTCAGAAGAAATGCAGATGTCTTCATTTCAAAAAACTGACATAGTAGAGTTAGCTTTCTAAATTCTGTTTTTTTTTTTTTTGTGAGAGTGTTAGACCATTTTAGTTTTATTTTGCGGTTCTAGAAAGAAAAACCTGCAGTAATATTTGAAGAGGAAACTTCGATTCAGTGTTTTTGCCTTATAATTAGTACACATTTTATTATCTATCACAATTGATGCATATAGGTATAAGTATTTGCAATAACCTATATTCTTCATTTCATCGGCAAAAAATGGCATCTTACAACTTATGCAGTTCTTCAGCAATCATTATTACAACAAATAAATTGCTAATGTTTGTTACAATGAATGTGGAAACGTGCGATGTCCAAGGATCTTTAATACATATGGTACCTCAATGAAAACATACAAATTCAACTACTCATTTACTTTAAATATATATTCCAAGCCAAAATCAACATTGGTTTAGATTTGGAAGAAACTCAGCTAGTTGTACAGATATTTCAATTTAGCCAAACGCTTATTGATTACATCAGATTTCATTGACAAGGCATTTATTTACTATGATTTCCAGGTTCTTGGGTTGTTGCGGTTCTAGAAAACACGGCAATATTTAACTTCAGTTTAAAACAATTTTCCGCGGAATATAATATCACATCACAATTTATTATCTATCCAAAATTTGCTGCATATAATATAATAAGATATAATCATTTTTACCATGAAAATGCAGCATACAAAAATATACGTTAAACTCGCGGCATACTTCTCACAACAATAAATTGCCTAATTTATTACAACTAGATGTAGAAACCTTACAATGTCAAAGGTCTTTCTTATATATTTCCTCGATAAAGTATACCAACTCAACTACTCGTTGCACAAAGTTTCTGCAAATCAACATCGGTTTTAGTTTTCCAAACTCTGGCTAAGATTCTTACCAAACTAGCTAATTGCCAAAAACTTGTGATTACGTCATATTTCATAGTGTCTGCAAAAAACCGCGTACATTAGAACATGCTGCAGTTATCGTATCGCTATCACAACAAATATTGCTAATTTTGTTACAACAGATGAGGAAGCAGCGGAATGTCAGGGTCATTATTAACATTATATTGAATGAACATTAAAGCCTTTAGATTCAACTACTAATTACTTAAAAAACTCATATTCTAATAAAATCAGCATTGGTTTTAGACTTAAAACTCCAGCAAAGATTGTACAGAAGTAGCCTAATTTCTTAAAACTTTTAATGATTATACATCATATTTCATTCAACCTTAAAAAAGCTTGCTGCTTGCCTATGGTTCACGAAAAACAACTGCCAAGAGTATTCAAAATGTTATTTTAATGTTAATACATTGAGTGCTCTCTGGGTCATGTTGTCTTTATTACATTAAGATGATACGATGATTATAGATGCAGTGTGAAAAATAAATATTTAAAACCAAACAAAATATTTTGTTGCATAAAAAGCATTCATGTAAAGGGATGGTCCTTGTGTGTTTGGAAAAATTTATATTCGTAGAAAGAGTATCAAAATTTATCTGGAACTGATGCTAGTCTTCATTTAATAAATGAAGATGGGCATCATATTTTAACAACGCTTTTATTTTAGAAAAAACCATATCAACAAATTAGTCTTGATTATCTGTAAACTACATGACTACAACCATTTGAACAAGTAATGGTTTTCGTAAAACAATATACTTCACGAATAAACTCAACAGTCCCTTTGTTTGTTTTTTGTAAAATCGGAAAGAGTGCTCTTGCAGTTGGTCGATCGTTCCTCTTCTCATTTCGCAGAAACAGTGAAAGATTCACTTTCTTTCCATATCGTTAGTGGTAGTTGATTTGTAAATTGCCTTCTTTTTCCCGCAGAATTGGGTTCTTTATTTATTTATTTAAAAGCACACAGAAAACTCCATTACAGACTGGCAAACCACAAGACAAAGTCACAATAGATGCAAATAAAAAATATATATACTGTAGAAAGCAAAAAAGTGACCCTAGAATATATAAAGATATAAACTTATACAAACAATGTATATAATTAGAAGCGAACACATAACACAAAACTTTTAGACACCTACTGAGCCACCAAAAGCCGTATTTTTTTTTTAAATTTAAGTTCATTTCCAAAAAGCAGAGGTCAAGAGTCAAAACACGCAAGAGCCTGGGGTCCTAATGAAAAACACTAGGAGTTTAAAGTTTAAAAACATAAATACACGCAGGCTAAAAAATGCAACACTTGATAAAAAAATAAATCAACCCACAGCGCCAAAACCTATTCAGATCATAAGAACATCAAAATCAAATAAGCATAAAATCTAAAATGTTGTGAAGGCTTGAAATCGACATATCATGTGTAAAGATGCAAACATTTCGACTTAAAACGCAGAACATATTAAATGGATATAAGAAGTGCCAATTTATTTTAGGGTTTGAAGACCGGACTTTAAAAAAAAAATGATCATGGGCTAGTTGTAGAAATCTATTGAGGCTCATTATATCATTACAATCAATTTGAGCCAGCTATGCTTTTGTAAAAGAAAGATCATGAAACGCATCTTTCGTCTGGAACTAAGTATTAAAATATTACGTAGGTAAAGATGATATATCATGCAAGTAAAATCCATTTTTTGTAAAAATAAATATCTTAAAGAGATTTTATTTCTGTATTCGCTCAATAATTTCTATTTTTGTTTCCGGTGTTGAGTTCCAGAATAGAGTTACTCGTGAGCAGGGGAACTATTCGTACGGATAGTTGCCGGTAGGATCATTGATGGGCCAGGTCCGCTACCTGTTTGGGTAAAAGGTTACAATTGCAGTAGCACTTGAAGAGTGTCATTCTTTCAATCCTTTTATATTAAGATACTTTGGATTGCTTGTTTCTATCTCAGTTCAGTACAACGCATATACCCAAAGGCAACAATGGATGTTTATTTAAAATTAAATCGAATATGCACACGAACAACCTATTTATAAACCCTTCTGAAATACTGGAACGAAAGGAAGTACTCGCGCAGCAAGTGAAAGATCTTCTGAATTTCGCTTGGTGGTCCT
>BGPR01003915.1:110272-124456 GCA_013235015.1 Araneus ventricosus
TCAAAAATATTGAAAAAAGTGTGACATCATTTATGGACAGCCCCTCTACACTCGGTGGAAATCCGGGTACTCCAAGTGGCGTAAGACCGGTAGAGTCAGTATTGATGATTCCTCCGATGAAGATGATAAAAACACATTAGACGTTGATTGTTTATATTTTAATGATGCATTTTCTAATTTAAATAAAGAAGACGGGTTAATCCAATGTAAAAACTAAAGCTGCAATGGCGCGGAGGAAGAAGACAACAGCTTTACATGTGAATTTTGTAAATAATATTCTTAAATTGTCTTATAAATTAAAAATGATTGCAACTTTTCCACTGAAAAACGAGTTTTCCTATTTTCCCATAACTTCAATATGTGTACCTGGTTTTACCCCTCTAGTGGTGACTTTTTTTATATAAAAAAATAATTGATAAAAAGTAATGAAACTGTGACTTCTCTGGAAAAACATATTGTACTCCGATAAACAATGAATATTTTTGTAACTTCTTGGGCCTACGTCTAGGTCAAGTTAACTTCACAACATTGATAGAGGCGAGATTTATATAGTTGCTGAGGTAGTCAGTACATAGAACTATTGGCACTCAAGTCTACTTAACTCGTACGATTCTCCTACTCGGCTCTCGATCTATAATACTATTCACATAAATCACGTCCGGGTCACCAGTGTACTCTTGGGCCTACGTCTAGGTCAAGTTAACTCACAGCATTGATAGAGGCAGTTTACATAGTTGCTGGAGTAGCAGTACATAAAACTAGACACTCAAATTGCTACATGTTAACTTGTATAGTTCTACCCTACTCGGCTTCTCGATCTATAATACCTGTATTCACATAAATCGGTAGTATTCCATTGTGAGTAACTGGTGACTAAGTCAAAGCAAGACTACTCGTTAATAAAATAACAAATTTAATGAAAATAATTAAATTAAAATAGTAAATCATAAAATCATTATACAGCTAGCTAATCAAATGATACAAACAAGGAAGAGCAGAGAATGAACAGTAGCAGTCAGTGCTTATATACAGTAACAGGCTCGTCGCTATTGGTCGATGGGTGACATCACAAAGAGGGCGGATCCGATCTGCATGAAATTGCAATTCATGATATTGCCAGATGCCTCGATGATGCCACATTTTAATAAAATTTGACAAACTCTATTGTCGAATAGTTTAGCTCCTACATGCCTTCGAATCTTAGCTACCCGGTTTTATCACACTTTCCCCCATTTACTTTACTTAAGTAGATGTTCAAATGAATGTACGTCTAACGACGTGGCGGCGATTGACATTCGTTTGAATATATGTATTGCAAGCAATTCAGTTTTCAAAATCAGTCCGCTCAATATTTGGCGCACGAAGAAAATCACATCAACGTAGTGGACCTTATCCGTCGAAGTGATGATTCTTTACTTGCTGGAGGACCAGCGACTCGAGTGGTCACTTTTTCATCTATCACACGACTAGCTGTCAATCCCTTCCATATTGAAAATCCAGAAAATGGTTCGCCATCTCGAGGAAAATCAGGATCTTTTCAGGATCAACGGCCACACTTTCCAATAGAAAAATTCCAGTATAGACATAATCCCTCCGCCCCCTTCTCTTTCGAACAAATCTTCATTAGAATTTCTCTACATCATGTGAGTCAGGTTTCCTTAACCCCGCGTTATGTTTCCTCTTGCTCTGAAAGGTCCTAATTCAACAATCGAATATACCATCTAAATAAGGATTGCCAAAACACAACAATTACCAACGCCATCAATGTATCTACTGAAATTTTATAATAAAAAAAAAACCTTAAATAGTATGGAATTACAACATGTTGCCACAAAAACCATTTACAAATAATAGGTTCAAATTTATAGACGCCCCGGTGGCACACTGGTAAATGATTCGAATCCTTACAATGTATTTTCCCATTCAATACAGAAATATCATCCATTAACGGGTCTATTCTGGTACCCCCGGTTGGGTTGGGAGACGTCACTTTTTTCCGCACGTTAACAGCAGGAGTATCTAACCATCCAGGTTTAAGATCTATCAATTTAACCATCCTCCTGCTCAAATCCAATCTCAAACTGACTTCAAGCCTTTCTCCAGCTTCCAGCAACCCCATGCACACAGCACGGGATTACAGGCACTTTCCCAAATCAAAGTGCTGCTTTTCTTTAATAGTCTCGTCTGCTTCATCTCATCAATGTGTCTGAATCTCATCAATGTGTGCCTGACATTAGTTGCAGCCTCATTCTCTACAATATGCACCTTAAGAAAAATGACTACCTACAATTAGTTGTCGGAAAACTCAGACTTTTCTACTGGAACTGTGGGCTAAACTTGCGGTTTACCCAAGAACATTTTAGTTCACTTTTCCTTTAATACTGAATTGCGTAGAACCAGAGAATTTTCCAGCGAACATGCCCTGAAGGCCTTGTACTGCGCTCATGTCCGATCCAATCTGGAATATTGCAGTATTATCTGGGATCCCAATTATCGAAACAAAATTGAAATTATTGAGCGAATATAAAACAACTTCTTGAGATATTTACTTTACAAGAAAAATGGATTTTACTTGCAGGATGTATCTTCTTGATTTCTACGTAATATCTTTAATATGCCTAGTTTATGTTCCCGACGAGATGTTTCTTGCGTTCTTTTCTTTTACAAAGTTACAAAGCTATTAATAGTTCGATCGATTGTAATGATATTCTGAGCTCTATAGATTTCGCCGTGCCTGCCAGATTTTTAAAGAACCAAAGATCCTTTCCAAGTGTATATTCAAAATTTAATTATATTAACAGGTTCTCGTTTTATAAATTTTATAAAATTTTTAACAAGTTCTTTGATGAACTTGACATTTTTAATATGTCACTTGGTGCTTTTAAATCGAAATGTTTACAGCTTTTAAATTCATGATATGTTTTATTTTGCCTTTCTACAACATTTTAGATTTTTATGCTATTTGATTTTCCGTGTTATTATGTATTCGACCAGTTTTTTAAAAATGTTTTTTATGGGTTTTAATTTTTGCACTCTGTTTTTGGCACCGTGTTGCAATTTATTTTTATCTTAAGTATTGCAATTTATTTTTTATCTCAAGTGTTTATTTTCGTCTTTAAACGTTTAAACTCCTGGAATGGTCGTCTCCTTTTGGAAATGGTCTTTTAATTTTTTAAAAAATACGACTTTTAGAATCATAGTGTGTTTTAATGTTTTTGTGATTATGTGTTTTCTTTTTCATTTATATATGCGGTTGCAAAATTTTTATGATTTTGTGTATTCTCTGTGTTCAGCTTTTTATTTTCTGGCGCATTTTTTTTTATTTACTCGTAGTGCCTTTTGTTCTTTGTGTATTTGTTGTTTATAGCACTCTGTAAATGGAGTTTTATCTGTAGTGTGCTTTTCTTTAAATAAATAAATAAATCTCTGTGTATAGTTTCTTTTTCTCTTCTGAAACCAAGAACTTTTAAAGTTGTTTTCCTGTTGTAATTCACGTTCAATTTAAATGTATAATTTATGTACTGTAAATTGTAATTGGACCCAGCTTTTGGCAACCCCCATGCCCCCTCAGGTCTTTGGTCAGAGCGAGAGATGGCCAGGGAGCGTCTTCTGATGTCCCTTCCACTTCAGGGGCTCTACCACGATCCTACCGAAAACCAATCTGTTGCGAGAAAATGACCCGTTCTCCCACTCGTGACGTCATATTTCGCGAGGTCAGCTAAATGCGATACTACGAATCCATCGAAATAGTTTCGGTACCGAAATCCCTAGCGGAATTTCGCTGAGTTTTAACCGTTTTTTCTCGCCACGCTAAAGGCAAGCAAGAAGCTCTTTTCGCTAAAGAGAAGGTTGTGTTGTTTTGTTTACATTATCGCTTCGTTAAATAATGGCTCAACATCAAATTCGGATTTCTTCTTCATAGAAAGATTGATACAATAAATACTCTTTATAGAATGATCTAATCATTATTATGAAATCGTCTTTTTGGAACGAACTATACTGTGTCTAATTGGAATTAGGGGATAACAGCCTTTGTTGCTTCAAATCCCATAACTCTTTATTTCAAATAATGGCTCAACTTTAAATTTTAGATATTTTGCAGGTTTGCTTGTTTTGAAATTATATTGTCTGTCTTTTTTTAATAAAAGTTGACAAAATCATTAATGAATGCAAACATTACTTTCTTTCGAATAAATTGATATAAATCTTTTTACATCTTTTACAGTTATGTTCAAATAAGCTGTTGAAGAAATAGTCAAATGTGGATGCCAAGAAGTTTTAAATGATTGATGAAAATAATTTTGATTTTTAATCATCTTTGAATTATAAATATTAACATTCAAATTTCTTATATTACATATATATATAAAACAAAAAACACATTAAATACACTCTTTTCCTTTTTTCATCATATCTTTAATCTTCATCGTTTTCTCAATGTAGATCGCTTTCATCTTTGTTTCCATCAATTTCATAATCTTCATCGAAACTCCCCCAACCTTAGAAGTTTGGCGCCAAGGAAAGTAATTTGATATCTTGTAAACATCCGGACCCTACATGACGCGTTAAGTTCATTCCTTTGTCACGTCTCCCGTTGGCTGCATCTCTCAGTTTTTGGTTCGCAAAATTATTTCTAATATTTGGTATTTCATTCAAATTCTTGGTTTATCATAATGTTCGGAGTAAAGGACAGTGTTTTTAGCTTTATGCCAGCACTGTTCGCAGAAAACATTATGATTTCACTAATTTTTTAGCGGTTCGTATAGATTTTACTAACCCTGATGAGCATCTATACGCTTTTACCGATTAACTACAGTCTCTCCATTTTATTTCAACATTTATTGATTTTCATGACATTGATATATATATATACCACCAGAAGATTTTAATTGTAGAAACTGATGAAAAATTAATTTTAAGAGTTCATACAATTTCAAATACTTTAAATTTACTTTTATTAATTAATGTACTTATAATTTCCTAATACTAGCAGAAACACATAACTGTATGGCAAGCGAAGTGGAAGGAATCACAACGTGATAGTTGGAGGCTGACAAGCAGAGCGAGCAGGGGGTGTAATATATATATGTTACCGGCAAAGTTTGAAATCCGGCATTCTATAGAATGCCTAGGCATTGTATATAATGCCTAAAACTAGCCGGCAATATATGAAACGATTTATATTTCACACATTTCCTAGGCATTCTGTAGAATGCCAAATGACAAACCGGCAAAGTATGAAATAAATCGCTGATTTGATTATATAAGAAATAAAGTTAAGTGCAATTCAAAATTAATTGCTTCCTTGATGTAATAAGTAGATTCACAATTTATTTTGTTTTCTTTAATAAGAAAGGCATAAACTTTGATATGAAAACTTTCATTTTGCTTTACGAATTTTGAATAAAAGATTTTTTAATGGTACTCTTTTATTATTTTTTCTAAATAACAGTTGTATTTTTGAGGAATGCACGCCTTTTAAATAATAGCCTTATTATGAACTTTTTTTCATACTTTGCCTAAATAACATTTGTCATTCTATAGAATGCCTAGCTATTATATACAATGCCTAGGAAAAGTATATAATAAATCTCATATTTCATACTTTGCCTAAAAACGCCCGGCATTCTATAGAATGCCTAGGTATTCTATAGAATGCCGGCATTTCACACATTGCCGGTAACATATATAAAGATTTTACAACAATTGTGCTAGGACACACAGTGTCTTCATTGAAGCGAGCAAGGTTTGCGTAGCAAAACCCGGAGGATTGCAACGCAATCATCCTGGGGGTTGGCGAGCTTTAGCGAGCAGGGGGCAGAGTCCCCAAGTTTAATAGAATTTAATGTGATATTGACTTATTTTGGTGAATATGAAATAAAAAAATATTTAAACATATGTTTTTAAACAAGACTTTTTTGTGCTAGAAACGTTCATTCTGTGAAGATTCCAGAACAGCTGCTAAAATCGGCCCCGCCAAAGTAGCCACCTGGATGGTCGGTAAAACACCAAAGGAGAATTCGCCCAATGAGCTTCTTTTCACTCCATATCTAGTGACACTTGGCACACAAAACCGTTTCGGAAACTCCCAATTAAGAAGGAGTGATGGATGTCCCTTCTCAGTTCAACTGAGACGAGACTATCCATAGACCAGACCACTAATAGCCAAGACTGTCATTGGACATAAATCAATCGCCTGGTGAAAGGAAGACCTCATTGGTGAACATCACCGAATTGTCAGCGAATCCTCACGAATTGGGCGGAAAACTTCACTTGTTGGGCGGACCTCGTCCCTGGGAAAACGGAGGTTTAAGCTGCGGCCAAAAAGAAAAGTAGAGAGTTGATTTTTCGATCGGCGATCACTTATTGATCGAATTCCGATCATAGCATCGTGTTTTGAGTGCTGGATCTTCGGATCGGTTTTAGAAATAACTGAGTCCCTTGCGGCCAGTTGTGTAGCAGAGTTAAGAAGCTGTACGCTTCTGTTTTACTGTTTAAGGAGAGCATAGCTCTCGTATCTGAACTGCTGGAGTTTTATTCGAGATGAGCGGATGCTCATGAGGACTTATTGAACAATAGTTTTAAGTAGAGCCGTTGCTCTGAATGACTGTTATTTCTACCTGCAGAGGCTGTCTCAAACAACATCCTGTAAATTTACTCACGTCTGTAATATTCTGTGCATAAATTATTGCTTATTTTGTAATCTATAATAACCAAGAGTAACTTTAAAATAAAAGTATTAGATTTGATACTAGTTTAGCTGTTGATTCAAGCTACCCGTGGTCTCACGACGTCACAATTCCTTAAAAAAAACTCAATTGAAAGATTAATAAGAAAACAATTTTTAATGTGAAATAAATATAAGCTATTTCATAAAAGTAGAGTTTACGAAAAAAATAAAACTGCTTTTTAAATAAATACCAGATTTTCCTGCCAATTCTAATGAAATGTAACATTCTTTTTTATCCAAAAATGTTTGCACAATTTGTATATATACTAGAATTTGTTGGGAATTTTTCTTTTAAAAAATTTCTAATATTTTCTATTGATATTTTAAGTTGAATTTCCCAATATTCAACATTATTAATACAGCATTATATAGATAATGTCACAATACTTAACGAAAAATTATTCCAATATCCAACATTATCAATACAGCATTATCAATATAGATAATGTCACAATACTTAACGAAAAATTATTACTTTGCAAATAATACTAAATAAAAACTATTAACTTTAAAATGATGTACAGCGCCCTGTACTTAAATTGCAGAATTGGGCTTCGCCTGGCTTATGGCCAGCTTTGAATGAAAATTCTAGTTTTATTAATTCTTATTATATTCAACCTTAAACATAAATAAAAACAATGTGTTAACTATGCAAAAATACCCATCAAAATGGAAATTTTAACTAAAAATAACAATTCCAATCGGTGTTGCAAATTATCCGGGTATTTATTTTTAAGGTAAATACTCAAAATGGTTCGATTCAATAAATCGAACTTATGCGATTTTATACTTTTTTAAAATATAGTGTCGAAACACATTCGGAACTTCTATACAATGCAACAGCAACCTGAATAAAGATGACTGTATATTACTTCCGTAAGAAAATCAATATTTATTCCACGATTAATTAAACAGCATTAATAATTCTAAAGTAAAATTATAAATTTAAACAAGAGATTCCTAAAAAGAGTGGAGCCCACTGATGTCAAATACCTAGGTAATTACCCGATAACAGCCAAAATGCGTATTTATTTTTCAAGTAACTCTATTCATGTAAAATACATGCACTGGGGTGTAATTTGATATTTATACATTATGTATTTTGTGTAAGGTAAAAAAAAACCCTGCAAATATGACCGTTTTGCTACTTTTTTAAATTTTATGAAAGCTAAAAAATTTAATCACAGAAAAAACAAACAATTACTACATTATGCATCTTACATAAAATATGCGAGCTAAATGTCAACCCTTTTTAATTAAAGTAGTGAATGAATAATTATGCATTTGCTGCTTTTAAAAAAGGGTTACTTTAACTAAATTAAAAAAAGATGTTGATTTTAGTTTTAAAATAATAAAGAATTGATAATGGAAACTAAAATGAAAGATACATTTGTTTATAATTTATTTTAGATTAATTAGTCAAAGAAGCAGCCATTTCTGATGAAAAAGTTAGCAAATGTTTCAATTCTAACAGTTTTTAAAAGTGATCGTGAAGTTCTTGAGTTATTTTAAGATGTACTAGACTATTTACTCTCTAGGCAGAGTTCCATCTGGATCATAAACATCAGTTTTAAATATTCTTGAAACTCTAGGTTTGATCTAGTTGGAATTTGTTTAAAACAAAATTCATTATTGAATCCCTCACAATAACCTTCTTTAAATCAACAGGGTATTGAAACACTCTTTTATGTGTTTTCCATTTTGCTTACAGATTCAAGTTTGTTTTCAACGTTAAAGTACTTACACAAAATAACATTTTATACATTTAAAAAGTTTCAAGCAGGTTCTTTTAAATCCTGTTGTTTTACTTTTCAGCATGGGATTTACCGTAATGTTAATATGTGTGTAGTGAGTGATTAACTCTTCATTAAATAATAAAAAAAAAATGGCTGGCTTGTAAAATGCCATTGCGAGAAAATTATGAATAGGAAGCTTCACTGGTGCTATCTATATAACATAAAAAACTGAATTCAAAATTATTTTTCTATTGTGTTATTTCTTTCAACCAGAAAAAGTAAATTATTCTCATATCCCATTTAAATTCTGGAATATTTATTCTAATCCTAATTTTTTTTGAATTGTATATGCTTTATTTTAAATCACCATTCGCAAATACTTTTTTTTCTTTCAAAATGATCAGTTTATTTATAGAGTTAGTTATAGTTTAGATCGGGGGGGGGGGGTATAAATTTTGTTTCATTTTAAGTCACCATTGCAAGCATTTTGTGAATTACCCAGTTTTTGGGTATTTATAAATTTTGTGTTTCATTTTGGATCACCATTTGAAATACTCTTTGTTTTTTGTAAATTATCCAGTTTTTCCATATTTATAAATTTTGTGCTTCATTTTGGATCACCATTTGAAATACCATTTGTTTTTTGTAAATTATCCAGTTTTTCCATATTTATAAATTTTGCGTTTCATTTTGAATTATCATTCGCAAAAACTATTTTTTGCAAAATACCCAGTTCTTATAAATATTGTTTCATTTTAAGTCACTGTTTGCAATTTTTTCATGAAATACCCAGTTTTTGAATAATTATAAATTTTGCGTTTTAATTTCAATCACTATTTGCAAAAGCTTTTTTTTTTTTTTTTTTTTTGCAAAATACAAAATTTTGGAGCATTTGTAAACTTTGTTTCATTTTAAATAACTTAATAATTAATAGGAAAAAGGATCGCTAACTGAAAAAAAATTGAACTTTTATTTTATATATTTTTTCTGCGTAATATTTAGTGTTAGAAAAAATCTATATCAAATTTCTTTCTAATTTCCTACGACTCTACTAAAACAGCAAGTTCATAAATTTGTATGATAAAATATAAATATTCTGAATATATATATAATGTGTCGAATCGAATGATTCTTTACCTTATCTTTGACTTTCTAATGCAAAGCAGGCTGAACAATATGAAATGGATGCCCATAATAGATTTTAACCATAGTCATGAGCAGTATGATCAAATCCATGGTCCTTGCACCATACTAAACTAAACCAAATCATAGCCATGAGGTATTCAGAAAATGCAGATGTCTTCATTCAAAAAACTGACTTATGAAAACTGAAGTTAGCTTTCTAAATTCTGTTTTTTTTCGGGGGGTGGTGAACCATTTGAATTTTATTTGCAGTTCTAGAAGAAAAACACAGTAATATTTGAGAAACTTCAGTTATGAAGCAATTTTTTACTTATATAATTAATACACCCACATTTTATTATCTATCACAATTGATGCATATAATATAAATATAATGTGCAATAACCTGTGCTTCATTTCTGTCGTAAAAATAGCATGTACAAAAACATGCAGTTATCAGCAATCATTATTACAACAAATAAATTGCCTAATTTTATTACAATAGATGTGGAAACGTGCAGTGTCAAGTATCTTTAATACATATATTCCTCAATAAAGCATGCAAATTCAACTACTCATTACTTTAAATATATATATTCAGCAAAATCAACATTGGTTTTAGATTTAAAACTCCAGCTAAGATTGTACAGATAGCTAATTGCTTAAACACTTATTGATTGCATCAGATTTCATTGACAAGAGCATTTATTTACCTATGATTTCAGTTCTTAGATTTATTTGCAGTTCTAGAAAAACACAGTAATATTTGAGTAACTTCAGTTATGAAGCAATTTTTCACTTGGAATATAATATCACATCCACAATTTATTATCTATCAGAATTTATGCATATAATATAATAAAGATATAATGTGCCAAAATGGCATGCACAAAAATATGCAGTTATCAGCAATAACTATCACAACAAATAAATTGCCTAATTTTATTACAACAGATGTGGAAACATGCAATGTCAAGGGTCTTTAACATGTATTCCTCGATAAAGTATGCAAACTCAACTACTCGTTACTTTAAAAGTTTCTGCAAAATCAACATCGGTTTTAGTTTTAAAACTCAAGCTAAGATTGTACAAATAGCTAATTACTTAAAAACTTATTGATTACGTCATATTTCAGATATAATGTGCAAAAATAGCATGCATTAGAACATGCAGTTATCAGTAATCACTATCACAACAAATAAATTGCCTAATTTTATTACAACAGATGAGGAAACGCGGAATGTCCAGGGTCATTAACATATATTAGTCGTTAAAGCATGCAAATTCAACTACTAATTACTTAAAAAAATATATTCTGTCAAATCAACATTGGTTTTAGACTTAAAACTCCAGCTAAGATTGTACAAGTAGCTAATTTCTTAAAAACTTATTGATTATACATCATATTTCATTGATAAAAGCATTTATTTGCCTATGATTTCACGAAAAACAACTGCAAAGAATATTCAAAAATGTTATTTTAATGTTTAATACGTGAAGTGCTCTCTGGAGTGTATTTGTCTTTATTACATGCAAAATGATACAGTGATTATAGATGCAGTATTGAAAATAAACATTTAAAAAACCAAAACAAAATATTTTATTGCATAACAAAGCACATTCATGTAAAGAGTCAATTCATTCTATGCATATCATATTCGAGAAATAAACAAATAAAACAATGACATAAAGTGTAAAAACACGATTCAATAGGAAGAAAAATTTATATTCGAGAAATATCAGAGATTTATCTGTGAACAGTGTACAAAGTCTTCAATAAATAAGATGGACATCATATTTCAGCAACTTTTGTTTGAAAAACCACTTATCTAACAAATTAGATGCTTGATTATGCTGTAAAAACTGCATGACTACAACCATTTGAACAAAAGTAAGTAGTTTTCATTAAAACAATATACTTCACAGGCCGACTCGACAGTCGCTTTGTTTGTTTTTGCTTCGAAATCGGAAAGAGTGCTCTCTTTTGATTGGTCGATCGTTTCCTCTTCTCGCATTCGCGGAAACGGTGAGAAATTACTCACTTTGGTTTCACTCGGCATTGGTGGTAGTTGTAAATTGAAGGTCACGACTATTTTCCCGCAGAATTTGAGTTCTTTATTTATTTATTTAAAGAAAAGCACACTACAGAGAAAACTCCATTTACAGACTGCTGGCAAACACACAAAGAACAAAAGTCACAATGAGTAAATAAAAAATATATGCCTTAGAAAGCAAAAAGTAGACCACAGAGAATATATAAAATCATAAAACTTATGCAAACGTATATATAATTAAAAACGGAAACACATAACCACAAAACTTTTAGACACACTATGACACCAAAAGCCGTATTTTTTTAAAAAAAATTTATAGTTCATTTCCAAAAAGCAAGGGTCAAAAAGTCAAAACACGCAAACACCGAGTCTAATGAAAAGCACACCAGGAGTTTAAAAGTTTAAAAACGTAAATACACACTTGAGATTAAAAAAAAATGCAACACTTGATAAAAATAAATCAAACACGGCGCCAAAAACCTGGTCGAATAAATAAGAACACGTAAAATCAAATAGCATAAAAATCTAAAATGTTGTAGAAAGGCGAAATAAAACATATCATGTACTTAAAAGATGCAAACATTTCGACTTAAAAGCACCAAGAGACATATTAAAAATGTCAAGTTCATCAGAGAACGTGTTAAAAATTTTATAAAACCTATATAACGAGAACCTGTTAATATAATTAAATTTGGAAAGGAACTTTGGTTTCTTAAAAATCTGTCGGGCACAGCGAAATCTATTGAGCTCATTATATCATTACAATCAATTGAACCATTAATAACTTTGTAAAAGAAAAGATCGCAAGAAACATCTCGTCTGGAGGATAAACTAGGCATATTAAAAATATTACGTAGGAGTAAAGAAGATATATCATGCAAGTAAAATCCATTTTTTTGTAAAGTAAATATCTCAAGAAGTTGTTCTGTATTCGCTCAATAATTTCTATTTTGTTTCGGTAATTGGGATTCCAGATAAGTTACTCGTGAGCGAGAACTATTCGGTACGGATAGTTGCCGGTAGGATCGTGATAGAGCCCCAGGTCCGCTACACTGTTTAAATTACGAAAGGTTACAATTGCAGTGGCATGAAGAGTGTCTTGTCCTTTCAATCCTTTTTATATTAGAATAACCTGGATTGTAACCTATCTATCTCAGTTCAATACAACGCATATACAAGAGCAACAATGGATGTTTGTTAAATTAAAATCGAATATGCACACGAACAACCTGTTATAAACCCTTCTGAAATGTGGAACGAAGAAAGTGCTCGCGCAGCAAAAGTGAAAGATCTTCTGAATTTCGCTGGTGGTCGACAGAGTCAGACGATGAGTTTAAAATCAAGAAGGAAATTTTTCAGTTCATGATTTTCTGCTTTTTTTAAAAAAAATCTTATATAAACGTGATAAACTTCTGAAATCCTGGTGTGTTTTTTTCTGTTTCTGTGACTATGTGTGTTCAACTTTTAAATTATTTATTCATTTATAATTTTTGTATTGTTTAGTGATTAGAAATTTTATATACTTACCATGTTTTCAATGCTTTTATGACGACTATATACAACTTTTAATTTTCTGATAAGTTTTTTAATATCTTTAAGATTCACTGATTACGGCTTTCGTTCTTTGTGTGTTTGATGCTCAATTTGCTTCTGCACTGGAGTTTTCTCTGTAGTGTGCTTTTTTTTAAAATAAGTAAATAATATACATAACTATGTAAACCTCCAGAGAAAGCAGCAAAATTGGTTATTAGTGGTAGTTTCCTGAAAGAACAATGAGAACACCGTGAAATATAAGCTTCTGTAAATTATACTTTCGAGGAAGATATCGAATGTCTTTAAAAATTTATTTCTTTGCATCGAATGCATTCAGTTTAGTTCATATATATATTTCAAATCCTAAACACAAGAAGCAGAATATTGCAAAATGAAGTTTTGAAGCAATGATATGAATAGACCAGAGGAAATTTTTTAAAAAAAAAATCTTCAGCTACCTGGTTACAAATGTTACAATAAGATGGATTTTGAAAACAGACAGAGCAAATGAAAACTTCGACAAATACGTCAAATAAGAAATGATTCATTAATTTAAAAATAAACAAATGCCATTCAACAATAGGTAAGGACGCGGAAGAAACACAATAAGTATTATAATATGAAATGCATAAATTTGAATGAAAAGGATTTGAATGTGCTGAAGTAAAGTGAATCAAAATAACAGATAAAAATCCGCAAATGTATCAAATGCAACTAAACATCATTTACGACAGAGATTCCCAACCTGTTGAACGCGCACCAATAGCGGTACGCGAACGACCAGTTGGGGGTACGCGAATGCAAAGTCGGTAATGGCGGAGACAAGAAAACATAAGGGATTAAAATTGTTACAGAATTTTGTTTAACCAAGTTCGTGTCAAAAGTAAAAGTAAAAGATGTGCAAGTCTTAAACTTACCGTCAAAATAAGTAAAATAAAAGCAAAAGGAAGTTTCATTTTTTGCGACCCTTATATAAGTTAATTAAAAATTATAAAACGCAGATTTCATT
>BGPR01003916.1:0-33903 GCA_013235015.1 Araneus ventricosus
CTTTTTTTTTTTTTTAAATTTCTGAAATCTGAATAAATTTTTGTCCTGTCAGTCAACATGTGGGATGAAAAAATGGAAGACTTTTATAGTTCATATTTTGAAATATTTAATACAATAATAATAATTAGCATCAGCTAATAAAATAATGCTTCATACTAAATTCAGTTATATTAACAAATATATTTACATAAAATAAACTGTCACATGGATTGCATATTTACAATGGCTGTCGAAATCAAGATTGTATTCTAAAAAATTCCATAAAAAATTTAATGAAAAGTTATTAAGAATTCTTAAATGCACTGACAGAATATTTCTTAGCAAGAGATACAGCATCATCTAATGCTTCTATTGTTACCAGCAATTGTACAATGTCTTTAATACCATCCTTTGTTTCTTCGATTGACAATCCTCGTTTTGAAGACACTGAACTATAAGTATCTGCATATTTCACCAAGTAAATAGAAAACTGTTTCAACAGAGGCAATGTTGAACCACCTTTTATGTTTTTCAGCCAACTTTTGGGTAAACTATTAACTACTGTTTTACATTTGTCCAAAGTATCTTTCATCATGCTAGAAGTGTTAAGTCCCATCATAAGATAACGATTAAGCAAAGATCCCAAAGTCATTTGCTGCAAGGGTTGTTCAGAGATAAGGCCATCCCATGCAAGAATGTTTTGAAAAAGTTTTACAGCTGACCAAAACTGTCTTTGAAAGAAGTCAGTTGCTCCAAGAGATCTATTCTCAAGCAACTCTTTTGGATAAAGAGGTATAAAAATATCATCAGCTAAAGATTTATTAATTCTTGTAGTCACAGCTTGCAACAAATTTAAAAGTTGCTTGCTTTTACCATTAATGGTTGGATATGTTTCATGCATATTTTTCACTAAGTTAACAAGTTTAGTAGTTTCACTTGTTGACAATGGATTCCATACCTTTTGAACATAAGATGTAATTTTGGGTAAAACTATTCTTTCCATAATTCCTGGCAAAAGATTGAGATCTGGGTCATCTGTATCTTCTTCAGCAGGATAGTCATAGCCATACTGAACAATTTGTTGGTACCAAGACGATTTCTCGAATTCTCTACTTTCTTCCAATGGATTCCAGTCTAAAAGAGCTAACTTAACAAATACACCAAAAATCTTTGGCAAACATAGAGGAACATATGCCTCAGAATATGAAGTAAGTTGTGTTTCTTTCCAGTTCTCAAAATTAATCATGACACCTTCAAGAGTTCCAAATTCTTCAACCACATCCTCAAAAATAGATCCTGCATCATTTAAAATGTTTTCCCTTGCTGCTTTAAACTGTATAATGTCTATATCTGATTCTTCATCATCTGAGGACATACCATCCTGATGTTTAATACTGCTGCTAATACTCTGTCGTTCCCTCTTCTTTCTACGTCGCATACGCCGACCTTCTCTTTCTGCTGCACGGCGTAATTTTGCCTCATCTGTACAGTTGTTCTTTTCACTCAAAAATTCAACATTAATACCTTTTAACAGTTCACTTGAAAGAGTTGAAAATTCATCAGATTGATCTCTTACATCTAACTGACGACGTGATGCAAGTTTTTGAGCTCTTACTTTGTATAGATCTACCATTCTTCCTTCTAATAGATCAATATGAGCTGCTTTCATGTCCATACACTCAACCAAATCTCTGACATACCCACTCAATCGTTGATACAGTGAAAAATTACGTTCTCGCACTGGCGCTTCTTCAGCAAGTTTTTTAACCAACTCGGCTGCTTCTATCAACTCTTTAGAACAATTTTCAAGTTCCTGTTCATGCACTTTATTCAATGTTTTTAAAGCATTTAATCTTTCTTCTAACCGTGCTTTTATGTCTTGGGTCGTCAAGTTTGTTTCTTTTGCTTTCAAGAGTTCAACTGGAAATTGTTGACTTGGAACTGAAGACTGAATACGTTGGTTAGCATCACCAATATAAGATGACATATTAACACTGACCTGAGGATATGTATATAATTGTCCTTCAGAGCTCTGGGAATTTTCAAGAGGACCAACTTGAGATACACCAACACCTTTTTTTATTTGCTCTCTTTCCCATCGTTCCAATTCTGCAGCTTCTTCTGTTTCAAGATCATTAGAAGAACCTTCTTGAAGAGAGAGAAAGGTTTCTCTCATCTTTTGCCTTTCCACAGCCCCAGTATTAATTGTGAAGTTTATTCTTGAAGGCTCATCATCATCATCATCACTGCGATCATTATCATCATCTCGGATAAGACGGGATTTGCTTTCATCTTCCTTTTCATTATCTTCAACAGGAATGAAGTCTCCCATCTCCCTCGCCATCTGTCGATGTTTCTTCATGGCATATATAGTGGCGGCATCCGGGATTACACCACTTTGCAATACATTTTTAAAAGGATTCACTTTCTCATTTTCTTCATCCGATTCCACTTCCATATCTTCGGCATCATCACCAGCCAAGACATTCCACGTTTCTTTTGGTTTACTTTCGTTTCTTTTATCAGTATTATGGACAATTTTAATTTCTTGAACTTCATCTTTTACAGGTGGGCTTGCACTAATAGTTTCTTCCTTCTTCCGACGTTCTTTCTCTCTTTGTTTGGCCAAACGGCGGCTGTAAGTTGATTTCTTCAATTTAAAGACTTCCGTTTCCTCTTCTTCTTCGTCGTGAAAACTCAATAATTTTGTACCTTTTGGAGCAATATCAACTTTACTTTCTGCATGTGATGAAGTTGAAACAGTTCCGGAACGTGAATTTTCAGTTGAAAAAGATGATATTTTCGAATCATTACTAGAGATTTTTGCTCTGCTATCAGATGCTTCTGTTGTTTCAGTTTCATCTTCCGAATCATTTCGGATTTCACGTTGTCTGAATTTGCGATTAGGTTTCTTAAATAAACTCATTTTTTAAAAAAGATTACAGAGTCAAGTCAAGTCGAAGAGTGTTTTTACTGGCTTATGCTACACGAAACAACGGGCTTTACCAGTAAGATTACAGATTTCACGCACTTAGAAAATACAAACAATGACCATGGTGTTGCCAGCACTGTTTCTGCTGAAGTAAAGAAATCGATGATGAATTTTATTTGAAATGCTATTTCTGCATAGATCTGCTGCTTAATGTAAAAATTTATACTTATTTGATATTGTACTTAAGTTTTTGTAATATTAAAAATGCATTTCAAATTTATATAAAGTTTTTGATATAAATCAATACAATATTTTAATGATGATTTTTACAAATTTCTTGTTCCTACTTAGCTGAAGTGAAGAAAATCGATTGTGTATATTTACTTTACTTTCCGAAACGTGCGTGAGTCGCAGATAGTGGTGTTGTGAGCGAAATTGATTACGATTGAAAGTTTTGTTTGAAATATCAAAATGAAGACGGAATCTGATGCAAAAGTATATAAATTAAAGCAATTCTCTGTATGGAGTGTAAGTATTCACATTCTTTACTGAATGTTTATTTTAAAAAGTTACTTTTGAATACTGAGTGCTTATCTCTCACAATAGATAATTCATTTTAGGTTTCGTTCATGTATTGAAATTACTTTTTCCAGTGATTATAATTAGTATGAACATCAAATATGACATTCTCAGATAACTTTGCATTTCTATATGTGTACAAAGCGTTTTGTTGTAAATTATTTTTATCATTAATATTTAAAGGTGCATTCTTTGTTAAACGCGTGCTTGCAAGTCAACATTTCATTTACAAAAATTGCTCCCAATTTTGAGGGAGAATAACCGATGGATAGATAATCGAAACACTAAAATGATTGTAATTACTGTTTTTTATAGAAATTATTATAAAATTTTAATAAAAAAAAAGTCATATTTGAGTACCTTCCTGTTGTATATTATTAGGTTTAAAAATATCCCCCTTTTTTTTATCTCTAAATCAATTTTTTATCTATGTTTTTATAAATGTTTAATGTGTGTGAGCTTTCATTTGTTTTGTCTAACTGTTGTGGTATTGATAAAATACAAATATAAATGCAAATTTTTGTGAGAAATACATCCAGGGTTCCCACGGGTCTTTGAAAGTGCTTATTTTAATCTTCCATTTCTAAAAGCCCTTAGAAGTTCTTATTTTTGGTCAGTAGGCCTTAGAAAGTGCTTATTTTCCTTTTATAGCAAAATGTTTTTTTGAATGACGAAATTTTATTTTCCAGATCATTTGATTTCTTTTTAGCACCAGATTGGCGATAAAACTATTTATTAAATATACTAAACAAAATATTTCACATCTGCCTTCATAGGCCATTCATGGTGTGATGACATATTATCAGCATTCCTAAAGTCTGTCCATAAGTTAGATATATCAAAACTTTTGCATGCATCTATGGACTGTCCCAATATTAACTGGAAATTTTATAATTGGTTAACCTGGAGTTTAGGGTGCATACTCATTTCGTTTCCCTTAAGCTCGCCAATTGTTTGTTGCCAAGAGAGAGAATGCCAGAAAATTTGTTTTGGATGCCAGTTGAAAATTTTTTCGGCGTTGTTTGCGCATGCGCCGTCAGTGATTTGTTACAGTGGATTTCTTAATTTCGCCTCATTTCCATTGGCCTACTGCTGCTCTCTTCTATTTGACTGGTCAGCGTACAAATTTGAATAATACTTCGTTTGGAATTTTTTGATCATTTATCAAATGATTTTTTTCAATAAACATTCGCTTCTTTTCTAAAGATTTCCGTTCATCGAGTTTGCTAATTCTCTTTCTCTGTGTTGCTGATTATGGCTCGTAAATATCGAAAAAGGAATGTTTTTTTTATGGAAACAGTGGTTCACTCGCTACGTTTCATCATTTTCAGACATCGTGTTTTTCTTGTGTGTTTCATTTCTCAATGAAAAAGCGAAGCTACGAGGGGCCCACTTTGCTGAAAGCGAAGCCACTGATGTCTTTTTTTATGTTAAAAAAATTTGCCCGGTACAAATTTGCAATGCCTAAGGTATTGCATGCTCAATCTCTCGTTTTGAGATGCCGTAGGCAGGAGACCTATAAAAAACTCACTGCACATCCTAAACAGTGTTTGGCGATGGCAAATAAAATTGCACCAAAGAAAATTGGCAAGGAAATAGTATGCACCCTAAACTCCAGGTTTACCAGAGGGAGAATTTTGAAAAAGTCTCAAGAGTTAAAAAAATCCCCCTAAAGTTTTGTGGCTATAGATAGATGGCTGGAAAATGTACCAGTTTTGGAACGTGTGATAGAAATTTGGCCTGATATTGAAAAATATGTTCATAATGTTGAAAATAATAATTGACCTAAAGTGAATAACAAAAGCTTCCGAACTATAACAGAAGCAGTGAAGGATGAGTTGATGCTCATCAAGCTAAATTTTTTCTTTGTAGCAAAATTACTCTTGCCACTTCTAGAAATTTACCAAAGTGATAAGCCACTCGTGCCTTTTTTGCGACTGATACATTGAAATTAGTAAATCAATTGATAGATTATTTCAATATTTTAAAATATCAAGCCCAAAAGAATATCTCAACTGCACACAAGCTATTCTAGTTTGACTTCATAGAGGCAAAATATTATACTTCTCTTGAGAAGGTCAATGTTAGATTTGCCGGTGACAAATTAATCAAAGAAAAGATAAAAATAAAGCAATTTCTGACAAAGAAGTTATGAATTTATGGCGTGTCTGTAGAGGATTTATCACAAAATTACTTCAAACTCTTTTGGCTAAATCACAAAAGTGTTATTCCCTTGTACAGAATGCTTCATGCATATATCCATGAAAAATGGCCTCTGAGCTAGATAATTGCAAAAGTTCAATGAAACAAATTTTATTACATTTTTGTCAAAAAAAAAAAAAAAAAAAAGGTTACAGAAGAAGAATGCGATGCCTTAATGCTTCAATTTAAAGAGTTTTTAGAAACTACTGTTTCCAAGTGCTCAGCATCATTCAAAAACTTTGATCCAAAATCTGACAGACTAGACAGCTTTTTAAATGATTTTTTACTTCAAGATGCAGCAAATAAATGATTTTTTACTTCAAGATGCAGCAAATGAAAAGTTATGGAGAGTAATGAAAATTCTTATGATTTTATCACATGGACAAGCTACAGTAGAATGAGGGTTCAGTGTAAATAAATCAATAGAGGTAGAAAACTTAAAAGAAGATTCTTGTATTGCTCGGAGGCTACTTTTGAGAATGCAAATAATTCTAATGATATTCACTCTACAATTGTTACAAAAGTGATTAGAAGGTTTGTCTCTTCTTCGAGGCAGAAATATATCCTTCCTTTGGAAGAACAACGAAAAATTGAGAAAACTCAAAAAAGAGCCTCTGCGCAATAAAAAAAAAAGTAAACAAGCTTAACTATTTAAAATAATTAAAAAAAAAAAAATGCTTTCCTTCAAGCGGATATCACAGCAATGGAAAATTCAGCCCAAGAACTGTCTAATAAGGCAGAATCTTCAAAAAATATTTCCCTTTTTTCATAAAAGCAAATGCACTGCAAAGAGATATTAAAGAAAAAACATCTGAAATTAAGACAGATTTTTGAAACAAGAAAAATAAATCAACTGAAAAACAGAAATGACATGCGTGTGCCCATATTTTAACTGCTGACATTTTAAAAAATGGGACTGGGCTTATTTTGAAATTTTTTTTATATGACATTATTTTTTTGTATAATTAAAAAAAAAAATACTTAAATATTGAATTTTTTACATAATATTGTTCTTATGAGTTTAACTAAACTGGGTTTATGTGGAGTTTACGGTACTCATTTACTTCGTTCCTCTTAGGATTGCCAACTCTTTGCCGCCAAGAACGGCGATGAGAGAACATTTGTTTTGGATGCATCTAGATGTTTTTAACGAGTGACAAGCATGCATTCGCACAAATTGATCTTTTCATCAGTGTTTTGCTCATCATGCTATATTGCGCCATGTTTCGATTGGACTGTTTTGTTCAACTCTCCGATGTGATTGATTGATAAATTCGAATTTGAATAAAACCTCGTTTGGAATTGGGTTGAATATCTGTTCAGTACCATGTATGTTATTCTATGTGTTCGTTTCTCAATGAATAAACGAAGCTACGAGTATTCCGCTATCCTGAAAGCGAAGCTGCTGATGTTTTTTGAAGTTAAAAAATTTGCCCGGTTCATTCTTGAAATTGTCGTAGGCATTGTGTGCGGAAATTCTCGTTTTCGGAATTTTTTAAAAAACTTCGATTCCTAGCATTCAATGAAAAAGAGTAGCAACTAGTTTCCTGCTATGCTGAAAGCAAAGCCGCTGATATTTTTTAAGTTAAAAAGTTTGTCCGGTACACGCTTAAAATGTCTCCGGCATTGTTTGCTGAATCTCTCGTTTTCAGGTGATGCATGTGCAAGACAGCAATAAAAATCGCACTGCACATCCAAATCAATATTTGGTGATGACACATGAAATTGCACCAAGAAAAATTGGCGAGAAACAGGTGGGTACTGTAAACTCCACATTTACCCAAAACTGTAAAAAAAGCATCTCACTTGGTTGAAAGTCAAGTATTAAATTGTGAAATACGGCTTTTACCCAGTGGCAGAATCACCGCGACGCTGCGTCGTACGTCGCAGATTTTGGATAGTGTCTGCAGACTATTTTGTAATAAAGTTTGTCATGTGCTCATAAAATAAATCCCATCATGAAAAATATCAAATTTATTAAACACACTTTCAAAAGAACTTAACAATTATTATGTAACGCACATTGCTAAAATATGCAATCCTCTCGCCCCCACCCCCCTCTTTTCTTCCCTAAGCTGAATGGGCTCCCCTAGTGACTGCAATTTGACCTTGAATTACGCTAAGTGCCTCATATCGGTATTGGTCACGGCCGATGTTTTCTACGTGTTTTATTCGAATACGTTTCTGGCACTGAGCTTTTGGTTTCTGGAATTAACACGTGGTTTTTACTTTGAGATGGCTGCGTATATAGATAAAATTCGTTGTTTTGATTGCGATGCTACATTATTAAGATTCGCTTTATTTACGCCAGCTGAAAATAAACCTCTGAAGTTTCGATCGATCTCTACGGCTGCAATTCAATCATTTTTTAAAAACGGGAGCGAAAAAAGAACAAATTCTGAAATTGATAAAGATGGGGAACAGAGTTCAAGCCAAAATTGCCCCAATTTTAAATGTTCTAAGTATTAGTTAAGAAATATGGAATTCATTATTATACAGACTTTCAAAATGTATCTACATATGTGCAAATGCAAAATTCCATAAATTCAAAAGTTGAATCAAGAATTTTAGTGGATGACAGCTCTGTTCTTCCTTGTTTTAAATAATAAGCAATGATACTATGAACTTTTATGTATGCATAGTTGCAGAACAATTTATCAGTTTGCATACAAAACATTGAAATGAAATTCAGGATAAATGTGCGCATAAGTTTCAAAGTTTTTGTTTCGTAAAAAAAGCAATTATTTATTGCATTTTAAATTAAAAACATACAAGAAAGACATTTTTGACAAACTTAATTTTTTTTACAATAAACGGGAGGCATAAATTTTTAAATAACATCTAACATATTGAAGAATATTTCATTTATATGAGCTAGTGATGTATTGTTTTGAAAAAATCACCAAAACAGAAAGACACCAAGTGCTGTGTTTAAAACAGAAAAGTACCCAAATATAATTTTCTGCATAGGTATTTGTATAGTATGCTTAATATTACTTCTGAAACAACTTGGTACTTCATTATTGTTAATTATCTTCCCAAAGAAAAGATTAATTTTCATATGCTTTTGTTTATTAATTTATACAATTATATTATACAAATAATATAGATGTTATATGGTTTTTAATTTACATTTAACGTATTTTAATAGTTGCAAATTGATATAAATAACTGAATAAAGAAAGCAAAATATTTATAGTCCCACACTATTCTGCAGACTATTTTTAAGAGACCCAACCTCCGTTGCAGACTATTGAAAAGTATTCTGCCACTGGGGGCTTTTATAATATTTTATTTAAGTACTTATAAAGTCTTTGAAGGTGCTTATTTTTAGTTTTAAAAGTAAAGTGTGAACCCTGTGCATCGGAATTCCTGTAGAAAGTTTGAAAATGACATCTGATGACTAGTGATAACAATCATAGTGAAAAAAAAGACAAATGCATGTGTTCAAATTTTTGAAATATTATAGAATATCTTACAAAGAATTTAGAAGATGTTTATGAACACCCTTTATGAAAAAGTTATAAAATTGGATTAAAAAATAATATTTGGTTCCATCTCCAATGGGCTTGATAACAACTTTGTTTTATGGGATGTGCTCTCAACATGGGGATGGATAACATCTGCAGTTATTGTCATCCATCTAATTTGCACATCCATTCTGCTAGTGAACATAGACACGAATCACTCTTCTTGATAGCACATTCCAAAACATCTCAAATTTTCCCAAGTTTAAGTCATGCAGATATACTAGCAAAGTGAATTTTGGAACTTTAAGTTCATACTCTGTGAACTAGCCTGAAACACATCTGGTGTGGTGAACAATTGTGTCACAGGTAGACAGGTTTGATGATTAGACCCTTTCTATGCAGAAAGTTCACATAAGGAATGGCGGTAAAACTGTAGTTTATTGTACGGTCTTGTTTGGTGCCATTTTTTCTTGGCACAACTCTGAGTACTGCCTATCTCTTTGTGATCATCTGTTGGCAATACCAAATGGCAGGAAACAAGACCGCTCCACAAATACAGTTTAACCGGAATGGCATTGTCAATGTCGGGATATATTCCACAGTCTCTGAGTGTTGACTTAAACCAGTTGCCTGATTTCGGTTATAGAAATTTGCTCCAAGAAACATTTAACTGTATTAATCCCTGGACACAGTCTAGATGTTGCACTTCTTCAGGCCTTCTGAGGATTCCAGAACATTCATCGATAGAATTGCTAGACATTATATCATATTTTGTCCTGCATTTTTAAATAAATCAAGAACTTATTCATTTAGTCTGGAGGCAATTTTTTTTTTTTTTTCAATTTTGTACCAAGATCTCAAGGTGAGTATTTGAATATGATGATGGGTGTGCCAGCTGTGATCGAAATGATGTATTCAATAGTGTAAAGTTGATTTACTTGGTATTTTACAGCGTACACAACTGCAAAAGATAGCGAGTATTTAAAACCTGCCTGTATATAGAGGATTTGTTTTTTAGAATTTAACTGAATTGAAGTGTCTAATAATTTTATTTATTGCCAAGAGACTTTCTTTAAAGGAATATATTTGTAATAAAAGTTTAAAAAGGATTGTAAATGCCTTCGTCATGCCTCCCGTCCACAATGAATATGAGATGTTTCACTGCGTGAGCAGACCAAATATATCTAATGATTAAAATATTTAACATAATGATTAAAGTAAGCAGTAAAGTATTTTTATTAAAGTAATCCCGGGTCTGATTCTGCTATCCATCTTGCTGTAGCCTTGTTAAGAAATAGAAATTCTACCATCGACAACAGGAATAAAAGGAGACGGTGATTTGTCTAATATGCCGTCAGTACCCACAATTCAGTGCCAATTTGGTTTATCCCACTGGAGCCTATTCTGTTTTAGGCCTGCTGTTATCTAAAGACATTGCTGAGGTAAAAGGCTGAATAATTCCATGCTGTGCAGCTCTTGGCACATGGTGCATTTGGAAATGACAGACCCAGTTGAACCATAACTTGTAACATCAACTACTTCCTGCTCTGGAAGAAATACAGTATAACTAAGCTTATCACATACTGATAAATCATCTGGGATATTCCTTTCATTCCATATTACGTCTCTCTAACTTGTTTGTTCTGCATGAATGTCTGTAATTTTGTGATTGTGTTTCCAGCCACACATCCTGGTCTTTTTTTGCTAGTGATAGATGTCTTTTTTTGCAACTCATTCCAACTTTACAAGCAAACAATACAGTATGATCAAAAGGTTTTGCAATATGTTGTCATTTCCCCCTCAGTCTTTTACAACTTTTTTTGTTCACATATGCAAAGTATGTTGCAGATAAGTACTGTTTCAGTACAGGCCTGTTGTAAATGCTGATTTCTTTATATTTTGTCCAGGGTATTTGTATGAAATAGGAACATTGTTAGTTAAAGGCTTGCATTTACAGATATTTTTAGTCATGAGTTTTATTAATCTGGAATATTTTAAATAAACATCTGATTTTTTTATTAGGATGGTTCAGAAGAAGCAAATTATGGAGCAAAAGCAAAGACAGTTGAAGACTTAATGAAGGTATAGCTCTTGATATTTATATTACTTATAGATTTATTGTATAAGTTCTGTAAGACATGGCTTTCTTTTGTAGTTCTACAATACAGTTCAAAGCTTTCATTTAATACTAGTGAAAGCTTTATAAAACATCCATATGCTAGTTTACATACAGAGTAACATGACATAAATTTGCAGGGCAAAAGGAGAACCAAAAATTATGTATGCCTTATTTTTTGCCTTACCTAAACGCTGAGGCAATTTGTGTTTTCTTAAATATATATTTTTGTAATTTTTGCATTTTGAAAGTACAAAGTTAATTAGCATTGTATATGTTCTGAAATTTCTGATTATAAGCTTGTCATTGCATTAGTTTTTTCTGGATATTTGTTAACTCTTTTCTGGATACTTCTTAACACAAAGCATAGTGTTTGTTTAGGAAAAATAATGATTTATATGTTTTAGTTCTTTGGATTCTTGAAATCAGTATCCTCAACTGTAAGTTAATGTTATTTTCATAAGTACTCTTCTGTATTTCTCCCTTGATTAATCAATTGATTGTTTAAAAATGGCTGCTAAAATGTTTGTGAGTGAGGATTGGTAAGGTATACATTAATTTTTTTTTCCTTTGTAGGGGCTAATTTTATTATTATTATTGATTAATTATTATAAAGGATGATATGTATCAATTCTTTCAGAATTTTAGAGCAGATATTCATGAATGTAAGCTACAAAATTTTGCACATATTTATTTTGAAAGTGATGAAATGCACCATCAGGATATTTTTTTCAAAACTCGAAATTATATATTTTGAATTTGGATAATTTTTTTAATGAATTTAAGTAAGTTTTGGGCATTTTTAAAATTTTCATAAATTATTGAATTAATCTTAAATTTTTTTTGCGGAAAAATGCTTTTTTCCTTACATCTTAAGTTCATAAAATATGTTCTTTGGTCTAAACATTTTTTTTAAAGATCTTCTGCATTTTTCTATATCAATTGTTGTTTTTATCTATCTGAATTGTTCATTAGTTTGTTTAATTTTGGATGAATCTTTCTAATATATTTAGGAATTTCAAATCAAAATCATGAAAATAGATGAAGAAAATATGGATATGGAATTTGATATGATTGGCATTGGACCACCTATTGCAAATGCCATTAGGAGAATATTGTTAGCTGAGGTAAGTTCTATAATATTGTAATACATGCTGAAATTTAATTGGTGATAGGCCACTGCAGTAATGTTGAATATTTTAAAAGGGGGGTTAACACAACAGTATTGGACTTTTTTTTAAAATCCCCTAAATTTCTTGTAATTTTTAATCCCTTGTTGGTATTTCTATCCTTTGTTAGGGCTTTAGAAAATATATTCGTAACTAGCATTTCTGTTGTAATGAAATTTTATTTATCTTATATAAAAGGCATCCTTGGTTTGTAAATTACTTTGAAGCTTAAATTTTAAAGTTATGGCTACCTATTTCTTTGATTTTTTTTTATTTAGCTAAACTACTTTTCATTATATTGATATTCTTAGAATTAAAAAAATGTATTTAATTTTCATTCTTTACAATGCTTGTGAAAGACATAAAAATATTTAAGCGGTTTATGTGGAGTTTATGGTACCCACTTACTTCGTTCCTCTTAGGATTGCCAACTCTTTGCTGCCAAGAACGGCGATGAGAGAACATTTATTTTGGATGCGTCTAGATGTTTTTAACGAGTAACAAATGCACATGCACTCAAATTGATCTTTTCATAGGTATTTTGCTTATCAGGCTATATTGCACCACATTTTAATTGGACTGTTTTGTTCAACTCTTCGATGTGATTGGTCGATAAATTGAAATTTGAATAAAACTTTATTTGGAATTCTTCGGATTGCATATCGGTTCAGTTTTGTGTATGTTATTCTGTGTGCTTCGTTTCTCAATGAATAACCGAAGCTACGAGTATTCCACTATGCTGAAAGCGAAGCCGCGGATGTTTTTTTAAGTTAAAATTTGCCCGGTACATGCTTAAAATGCTGCAGGCATTTAGCATTTCGTTTTCAGGTGACGCATGTGCAAGAGAGCAATAAAAATTGCACTGCATATCCAAAACAGTATTTGCGATGGCAAATGAAATTGCGCCAAGAAAAATTGGCAAGAAACAGGTGCGTACCGTAAACTTCACATTTGCCATTTAAGCCACTTATTATTTAAAATTAAATTGATTTTTTTTTACTTGTATATGAAGTATGCAAACAAAGTATCATGATTGTCAGGAAAACGAAAAAAAGAAGAAGAAAAAAAGAAAAAATTCAACATTTTGATGATTCTCCATGTTGTAGACCAAGGATGTACACACACACACAAAAAAAAAATAGTGACCAATATAATTTATTATAAAATGAAATAAGGACTCAAAAAATATTATTTTCAAAATTATTTAATGCTAATGTGATGAATGAAGCTGTGAATGCATTTTTAAAAGTTCATCATAATCTTGTTTCAACTTTAAAACAATAGTACTGATTATACTATTATTTTAAAATCTACAGTATAGAACTTTTAAATGGGCTGCATCTGTGCATTTGTAAAAAAGGAAGATTTATGAATTGTGTTAGAAAATTTCATAAATTTTTGTGATTAAGCCAGAAATTCTGCATTTTCAGGATCAGTAAGATGCATTTACTATTTATTTATTTATATCTTGTTACATGCTGCAACATTTTCAACTATTTTTTCAGGATGTCAAAATTTTGTACAGTTACTTGTAAGCTATTTGAAATTAGTACATAAGAATAAATGAATCAATGTGCTGATTATTTGAATCTGTTATTTTATTAAATGAAAAGTTTTGTTCGATTTTTAAAACATTTATAAGTTGTTTACAGATTTTGTATGCAACCTCGTTTCATTACTTTTCATTGGAGAAAAACATGTTAAAATTCAAAGTTTTCCTTATAGTTATAAAAGTAGCTTGCTATTTAGGATAACAAAGAAAAATTATTTTTGTATTATTCTTTTTGGTACATTTTTAGATCTATTTCCACATTGCTGATTAGAAAATTTTATTCTGGTTCAAATTTTTATAATTTAGAAGTTTATTTTCCTTTTTTGTAACTTTCTATTTTTCTTTTCATAGATTCCTACAATGGCAATTGATAAAATACATCTTTACAATAATACAACTGTCATACCTGATGAAGTTTTAACACATCGAATAGGCCTAGTTCCTATTAAAGTTGATCCTCGTCTGTTTGTTTCAAAAGCTAATGGTTAGTATTTTTTTTTTCTTTTAAAAAATTGTTCATATGCCTTTTTGAATTACCTTAAGTTAATGTATAATATATTGTTTGACTTTTAATTTAACATGCTTCTTTCATTCCGTTTTGGAATGCTAGATTTTCTGTTTAAAAGACTCAACAACAAAACTTTTAACTGGTTTCTGTTGATAGAGTTCTATTTTTTATACACATGCAATGCTTTCTAGCTTGAGTTTTAAAGGTACTCTTCTATTCCAACCACATTTAGTCCAGTCATTAGGTGCTAAAAAGGGATGATTTAAAGCAAATTCTGGTGGAGTCGTAATTTTTTGCTCCTATATGTGTTTTGGGGTGCTGATTACGAATCTGAAGTTTCCCACCAAAAATTTTTGTTGGAATTTTAGTTATAGCCAAAAAACCTGAAAAAAATGGACTTTTCCCCAGTTTTTTGCTTATAACTCATAAACTATAAACTTTTTTATGGCATCATCATATATCAAAATAATCAGCACAAAATTTCCTACAATTAATGCTAATACTATTTTTTCGTTACGCGTACCGTTTAAGTGTTATAACTGGATGAAGTTTGGCGAATGTTTGACTTGCCTGCTAGCTCGGTTTGAACAACAACAAACGATCCAATCTGTATGAGCGAAATTATCTATCTTACTAAATAAATTCCTACTTGATTAATATACTTTTTCTATCGTAAACCTCTTTGTGCAAATAAAGATTTTATCAGTTATATTATGAGTGTACTTGCATAAAATTCCTTCTAAATCTTTCTACGCCTGGTATTACCTGGCTTTCGCGGTTGTGAAGTAAACAATAGAGTAAATATCACAAATTTTTTAATAAGTTAGGAGGCTTAAACGTAGCCCTATTATTGTCCCCTACCTGCGCTTGGTATCAAAAGGATCGAAGGAAATAATTTTAATACTGTGAAATTCAAAAGAAATGGCAGAGTGCAACCACTAAGTGATGCCGTCAAGGTGCATGATGAAAGTGTATCTATCAACCCTACAACGCTTTTTCAGATAATTTATATTACAAAGCAATCGGATGAAGAACTAGGGGACATCCTAACATATGAACTATGTCCCTTTCCACTACCTCTGTTTGATGAAGGTGGAATGCGAAAAGGCATGAAATCCTCTTTATGCAAAGTTTTTAAGCCATGCACACGGGATTTTAATGCTGAAAGCAGTGTGTATATTATTGACGGAGGACACTTGCTGCACAGAGTCATCTGGAAAAGGAGTTCAACTTTTTCATCAATTTGTGATAATTATGTGGCATATGTTCGTACAAAGTACAAATCAACTGTTCTAATCATTTTCGATGGGTATCCTGAAAATGAAACAGTAGGAGGCAATAAATGTGCAGAATGGGCCAGAAGAACACAGAAACAAATGTCAAGCGATGTAATTTTGATGAAATGATGATATGAACTGTTTCCTAAGAAAAATTCCTGGCCAATCCGAAGAACAAGGATAGACTCATTTCCATCCTGATGAACAAGTTCTCCTCAGTAAACATGACATACAAGATAGCAGACGAAGATGCTGATTGTTTAATTGTGAAAGCTCTAGCTTTGGCCCCAGTACATCCGTCTGTGGTGAAGATATCGAACTTTTTGTCATCTTAATTGGCATTTGTAGTTTTGACAACACATATTTCCTAAAACTAGGAAAGGGAAAATCGCTGAAAAGATATTTTCTCCTCACACAGTTTTAGAAAAAACAATCGCCGACAATATTTTATTCATACATGCCATGAGCGGATGTGACACCACATCAGCTCTTTTTAATTATGTTAAATTGAAGTTTTTGCAGACTTTGAAAAACAATAATGATCTCCTCAAAGTAATTGAAATTTTTAAGAACCCGGATATGACTCCTGAAGCTGTTGTGCATGTAGGGAACCGCTTTCTTGTGGCATTGTATGGCTACCCAATAACTACCTCGGATACACCATCCTTGAATAATGTTAGCTGTAAATGTTACATGAAATCTTCATTTAACAAGAGTAGCAACATGGCTTCGCTTCGCAGTTGCCCACCAACATTCCCTAAAAGTTTACTATCAGATCCAGCACTGGCTTGGCAATAAAAAGATACCTGAAGACTGGGGCTGGGAAAGAACAAACAGTGGGCTCCAACCTGTCAAAACTCTGAAGCCCCCCGCACCTGACTCTATCCTGTACGCAAGATATCCTGCAAGGTTCACAGGAAATTGCAGCTGTAGGAAGGTCAGACTGTTTTGTTCAGTGTTGTATCCTCATTGTTGAGACAACTGCAATAACAGAGGGATTCAAGTAATTAATAGTGATAAGGATGATGATGATGGTAAGTCAATACTGTTTGATGATTTAGTTGAGGCGTCATTATCTTTGCATGTGGAGGAAGACACAGGTGGTCTTTCGAAAGATATTGGACCATGAGCTTCAAAGCGACCAAGATAAAGTGAAGAGACTGTGTAAGATGTGTATGCAGATACTAAGATCATATTTATGACTGTAGTTGTATTATTATTAAGTTATTATGACTTTTAAAGTTTAGAATGCTACTTTTTTTCCATGTCATTTTTTTTCTTGGTTACTATATACCAAGTTATTCAAATTACTTAATAGAAATTAATAAAGTTTAATTAAAAACCACACTAAGTACTTGTAGTTGTTTGTAAGTAACATTTACTGTGAAAGTTAATCTAAATTTCCATCAACATCAGCCCTTTAGAGGTAATCAAGGAATTTTATTCATAACTAGCACTTATGCCAGGCGTTGCTCGGGACTAAATTACTTTCATGTCTAATATAACAGATGAAAAATTTATTTGAAAAAGGAACATTATGGTAGAAAAAGTGTATTAAATAAGTAAAGTGTATTAATAGTAAGATAGTAAATTTTAGTGCATACAGATAGAAAGATTTGTTATTTTTCAAGCCGTGCTAGCAGGTAAATCAAACTTTAGCCAAACTTCAACCAGTTATGTCGCCTAAACGGTACACGTAACGAAAAAATAGTACTAACATAAATTGTAGGAAATTTTGTGCTGATTATTTTGATATATGATAATGCCATAAAAAAGTTGATAGTTTTTGCGTTATAAGCAAAAAACTGGGAGAAAGTCCATTTTTTTCATGTTTTTTGGCTATAACTAAAATTCCAACAAAAATTTTTGGTGGGAAACCTCAGATTCGTAATCAGCACCCCAAAAAACATATAGGAGCAAAAAATTACGACTCCACCAGAATTTGTTTTAAAAAACTACCTAATGACTGGACTAATTGCTTTTTTCTGTATTTTATGACATTCTGTGTTGTCAGATTAAAAGTTTCTTCAGCATCTCTCTGAAAATACTAACTTGCCTTTGACCATGATATTGATTTTGATTAACTCTTTCATTATTCAATTGAATCTTAGCTGAAATTTTTAAATTTGTGTATGAAATTCATGTATACAATGTAAAGTCTCTACGGCAATAGCATCTTAGATGGGGCCCTCACGGTTGAGCAAATCAAAAGGTACTTTCAGTTCAAAGATTTTTCTTCTTAGTTTATTTGCTAAAACTTATTAAATTTCTTATAAAATTTCTCCAATAAATGCCTTAAATGTTATGACCTGTATTCCCCCATTGCATATACAAGTCAAATGATTATATTTTAAACTTCATTTGTGGGATGAGAACTGCAATGGGTTTCTAAAATTATTTGGTCAAATAACCTGGATAATTATGTCAAAATATCAGAATTACTCCCCCTTCCACTTTCTAAAAGAATGATTACTTTAAAGCAGGTGTTTGAAATAGTCGCATCAAGGTATATATGGACGAATCCCGGATTACTGGATTCACTGTCAGTATCTATGAAAAAAAAATTATTGCTTTATGTTAAACAATTATAACTCCATGTTTCTGGCTGAGCTAGCACGAATTAAGTTGCTGGTGATGTGGGCCTTACAGCATGAAGTCAAAATTAATATTCTTACCTCCAAGGAATGCCCTAAATCAAAATATGTAAATGACTCTAAATGCCTAATTTACTCAGCAAAGAGTGCCTAATTTACTTAGCAAGCCTGTGGGCTTGTTCTGGGGAAAGCTTATTCTGGTAACCCAGTAAGCAAACTGGCTGACCTCTCAGAAAAACAGCTACAGTTACAAAAGAGACTATAGATATGCCATCCCTATACTCTTTGATTAAATGTAATATTAAAAACCCAGGGTGATTCACAGAAACTCAATGTACAAACTTTTAGTGGAGGTAGAAAACACAAAATGAAAACATCACATAAGAATATGACCGAAAACCCCAACTTGATCAGCTAGAGGATAAACAAAGATGCAGAAATGACAAGCCAATAATGGGTGGAAAAACTCTTTATTTAGTAATACTTTACACTAGGACTGTACATGCCCACATTAAGTTTCGTAACAAGTGCTCAAAGCTTTTACCATCCACAGTTATGTTTACCATCAATTTTAACCTTCATCAATCAATTAAAATCAGGGACAGGATTTGTGAAGAACTTTTTCAACAGACAGAAATCTAACATTTTTTTTTATATATAAATTGGTTTGATAATTATGCTTAATGTTTTAACCCTTTATAAGGCCATTTTTTTTCTACTTGTGGTATAATAAAATAATTTTGGCATTGAGATTAATTTAAGAAAAGAAATTCATTTAGCTTATTGGCTGACATTATTTTTTGTTAATTAATTTTATTATTTTATAATTAATGGATTCATAGTTTAGTAGTAATCTCTTTAATAGTTTCATCTCAAAAAATTTGGCAAGAATGCCTATCTTAAAAAATGCATTTAAGAATTGATGAATTTGGTGGGAAGTATATTCCCATGGTCTTAGAAAGGATTAAACCATTCTGTATTCAAGCATTAATGCTTTGCTGTGCTTATAGGGGAGACCGGGGTTCATTGGACCTAGGGGTACAACTACCCCCTATTATTTATTTTATTTATGTTTTTTGAATGTTTCATATTTTGGCATATAGATGCTAGGTCTGTAGTGCTGAAAAAAAAAAACTTTAAAACCATGTGCCTAACTGACAATTAAGCCTTGCTATTCTTGAATTGTGATTTGTAGTAGCTAAAAGTAAATATTTTGAGCTAAGCATATTTTCTTTTCTGGATTAAAGAATTACGATTCAGAAAACATTACACAATAAAAATGCAAGATAATATATTATTATATTTAATGCAGCTAAAATAACAATATAAAATTTCTTTTTTTTTTATCAATTTGTTGTCAAAGTACAATGGACCATGATCTATCCCCAGTTCTGTATCCCATATACTTTTAAAAGTCAGACATTATATAAGAATAAGCAAATTGTTTTATTTTAATGAGTTAATTAACCATTGCGTCATGTAGTGTACACATTTTTTAAGTGTTATCTATATATTTACCCTAATTAGGCACTGAAGAATAGTAAACAAGATATTGATTTTGAGATAATTTTCTTGTTTATGTTTTATAAATATTCAGTAAATTTTTAATTCTTATATTATAGCTATATTAAGGAAAAGTTGAATAAAATAGTATGATTCTTTTTTAAAAAATAATGCACCTATTTGTTTGTGTCTATGGATATTATACCTAAATGAAGTGTTAAATGATATAAAACTAATTAAAAAAGTGGCCAGTTCTGTCCCATAAAAGCGTTTCCATAGGTGGACTAATCTCTTGTAAATGTTCAAGATATTATTATGAGTTTTCGGGAAGCTACAATTTCATAAGAAAACAGGAGACTTTCAGTAACACAAAAATCTTTTAATGTGCCATTTGCCAACTTTAATATTTGTTAATCTTGCATTATGTGTATGAACTTAAGCCATGAATAAACAAAATATGACACATTTTATATTTTGTGTTATTAAAAAAATACTGTATTAATATATTTTTAAAAATTTACTGGTGGTCCATAGTACCCCATGCTGTGGACCATTGTACCCAAACCTTGGGGTACAATGGTGCACTTTGTCACTAGTTAGTAAAAAATAAATATTAAAAAGAAGATAGATAATTATAGATTTACGAGTGAGTGTAATATAAACGTTAATATGTAAAGATTATTTATGTATTTTTTCAAGCAAAAGAACACAGTACTTTAAGAGTAAACATTCAAAATATACAGAAGTGGTCCATTGTACCCCGGTCTCCCCTATTAATATCATAAGTTATAATTATATCTTTTGGTATATAAAATTTGACATTAATGAGCATTGAATGTATAATTTCATAATGTCTGCATTCTATGTTTTATCATACAATACATATATTGATTGAACAATGTATATTAATTGAACAATGCTATATTGATGACCTAGAGAAGTAGGATATAAGTAACTTCTGTGTGCAGGGTTCATACTCCTCCTGAAATTCCTGAAAAACTCCCGAATTTTGTTTTTTTTTCCCTAGAGGCCCTGAAAACTCCAGAAAATTGTGTTTTTTATCATGCTATTTCTTTTTGTCTCCTGAAAAATTACAATTGAAGAGCAAAAGATAAAATTATGATAAAACATAAAAATATGACGTTTTTGTTTTTCCTTATTGATAGAAAGTAGCTGGAATCCGGAATTCTTACTTCTGACCTTACTTAGTGCCGAAAGAGTCTACCACACATGTTCCGAGTCACCGCAATCGGGAAAGATGAAAAAATTTATATTTTGTATACATTTTTTTCCAATTTTATGAAAATTGTCCACATTACCCCCTTCTCCTCTACAATTGATTTTTTTTTTCACATTTTCTCCTGAATTTTCTGTACTATACTCCTGAAAAAATCCTTAGAAACTCCTGAATTTTACTATCATATATACAGTATGAACCCTGTGTGTAGCCTCTGTTCCAAAAATGGAGCTTTAGGGAAAAATAGATTAACTCTATCGATACTGGACTATCCCATACGTCCCTTCAAGCAAAAGACGATAGCCGTCTGAATGTCACTCTGAAATTTCCACCCCCTTTCGTTAAGTATGATTGATTCCACACCCAAGGTTTGTGCTTTCTTCGTTCGAGTGGCTTGCCCAGATGTGTTTGGGGAAGAGGGGAGTTTTCTTACAATTCGGACATTGCCTGCTGTCATTGTGGTTTTTTGGAGAAAGTGAATTTCCCTTATCTTTGAAAAGGCTCGGACGCTCCCATATTTTCAGGTCCCTTTATTTGAATGGCCTTAGTAATTGGAGGGTTAAGCATATCTTTTGTTTAGTTTAATACTGTAGAGTGACTTAATATTTAACACACCTGTTTCTTACAGCTTAAATTCATTTAGCAATCTGTTTTTAGGTTAAATTAAAAGTGCATTGTTTAGATTATGAATTAGTTTTTTAAAAAGCTGATTGTTGGTTTTACATTTGAATTAAATTTAGGGTTTTTTAAAAAGTATGTTGCTTCTGTAGAGCTCAAATGTAACAAATTTTTTTTAAAGTTTATTTTGAATTTTTACATTTATTTTTCAGACACATTAAATGCTTTTTGTATTAATTTTTTATACAAAAGTTTTTATTTGAATTTTCTAATCATCAAGCTTAATCTGTATAGCTTTCACACTGCTTTTAAAAAGAAATTTTATGTTACTATGATTATTTTAAATATTTATTTGACTAAAAGATAGGATTCAATTTTATTTTTAGATGATGAAGAGGGTACTGAAGAAGACACAATTCAGTTTGAATTGAAGGTTAAGTGTCATAAAGACGAAAAAGACAAGTTAAAAGGCGATAAAGGTAAAAGGTTTTCTTTAATATACCTTCTAAGAGAATGGTAGCTTTTTCTTGCAAATTTTGCAGTCTTAACAATCTTCAATTCTCTTCAGTCAATAAATTCTCGTAGAGAAATTATTTATAATATTTATATGGCTGTATTCTCTTTTTTTAACTTCTTTTTTTATTTTATAGTGACATCTGGTGATTTAAAATTTGTGCCTATTGGTAATCAGAAGGAACTGGTAATTATTCTTCTAATATTTTAATTTGTATAAAATGCTCAATTAAAAACTTTACACTTGTTAAATTTAAATCTGTACATTTGTATTTAATCGTTTTTATTTTGTTTTAATTGCTTATTCATAGCATTTTCAGTGAAATATAATTCCTAAAATTTTAGTTTTCATCATTTACATTGCATAGAATTAATCTTGGCGTCTTGTGATCTTATATCATCATTTGTCAATTTAGATTTGTCTTTCACTTTTAATTGTTTATCCTCAATGCATTGCATTGCGTAGCTATGCTAGTAGGTACAGGGTGGCCCAACGAATAATGTTTGAAATAAAGTCTAATATATGGCATTAGGTGCAAGCAAGTGTGACCAAATGTAGTATGTATGATTCATTTGGCAAGCGGGCAATGGAATACTGTGCGTTTCGTTAGTGAGCAGTGAGTTTTAGCAGCTTGTTCATTTGTGATTTTCATGATTAAATATTCAACAGTTGTTTCTGCTGTAAATGACCAAATGTCTTGAAAAGGAGCATGGCAGGAGGAGAAACACTACAAGAAATAGCCAGAGAAAATGACCATGCGAAGGTCAGCCATTTTTTGAGTTTCAAAAGCATTTCCAAAGTCATATTAAATGGTCACCATTTTCTCCAGATTTAAAAATATGCTATTTCTTCTTGTGGGGTTATTTGAAGACCATTGTGTGGAAGGCAAGTCTTAAGATTTCCTGAACTGAGTACTGCCGTTGACACGATTGATAGCATTGAATGCTCATATGTAATAGATGGATTCTGGAACTGCCTCACTACTCTCGTTTTTAGAGAAGGTGGTCACTTTAAACCTTTTTTTCATTAATTGCCCACTATGTAATTTCAGTATGCATCATTAAAATATTTTCATGACTAATTTGTTTTTAATTTTCAATTTGTTTCAAACATTATTCGCTGGGCCACTCTGTATGTTATTAATAGATCATTTTAGTATCTACTTCATTAAAAAATTTATAAAACTGATTTTTGAGAAGCTAATTTCATAAAGAGAAAGAATTAGTACCACTTTTAATTAATTTTAAAAAGTTACAACAAAAATCAATACTGCAAAAATAACTCATGTTGAGTATTTTTTTAAATGTTCACACACACCAGCAATGAATGAGTTTTACAGAGCACACGAACTCAAGGGTTCACAAATGTTCAAAAAGTTAATTTGATTTATGAAATGGAATTTTTTAATAAAAATTTTTAAATGTAATTTAAATTTTTCTGTTGGTTTTTAATTTAATGTTTAAATTGTTATTTTTGATAATAAAATTTGTTTTTTTATTTAAAATATTTATATCAAAACATCAAATTTCATATTTAAATGTTTATGATAAAAATTTTAAAAAATTATTTTTTTCTTAATTGGAAAATATTGATATAAATTGATTCTGAAGTTAGGTTCTACTAACACAGTTTATTTCTTGAAAATTTGTGTTAACTTTCTATTGTTATGTTATATTGTTTAAAAACCTTAAGTTTATTTATTTTTAAGTTCTTGCATCAGATTGCCAATATCTTTAGAAGAAATTGCCTGTATTATTTATTACCCTTAAAAAATTAGGGAAATAAAATTAATCACTTACTTTTAGATCCTTTGAAATAATTTCCTAAATTACAACTTTTTGTAGTATGATGATATCAGACCTGTACATAAAGACATCCTATTAGCTGTTTTGAAACAAGGCCATGTAAGTATGCATAACCTAAAAGTAGCATTGTTGCAACTTCATTAACATTTTTTTTTCATTTGCCTTTATTAAATGCTATAGTAAAGTAAAGTAAAAAAAAAAAAAAACCATTAAAAATTCATTGTGTATTTTTTTGAGGATTTAAACCAAGTGTTTTTTTAATACAGCTTATTCAGTATTAATTTTTTGATCCACACAGACATGCACAAAAGCCTATATTTAAAATTCAAGCAATTAATTTTATGGAAACAGAATACAGGTTTTCTTAGAATTGCATTTTTAAATGCAATAGCTAATTTCTCATGGTTAAAGTGGTGAAAGTTAATTTTCCTCATTTAACTGATGAAAATAAAGATATTAGTTATTAAAAAAAAAAAAAAAGGAGAGAAAATTAGCATAATAGATTGTTTTGCCTATTACTGTAGTTTTAAAAAAAATTCTAATATAGTGGTGCATAAACCATGGGTTGCGACACCAAGAGGGGTCGTGAGAAAATTTTTGTGGGTTGCCAAATTCAAAGAAATTTATTTGACGATGAAAACATATAAGGCTTTTTCTAAAAAAATCATGGTCGTGACACCTCCAGGGGTGGGGACAGAATTTTACACAAATTGGGAGGATCGCAAATGAAAATAGTTTGCACACCACTGGTTCTAATAGAATTGGATATGTGATGTATTAAAACTAAACAGTATTCTCAAATTCAAGAACATGCTGTTAAAGTATGGGCTACTTTTATTGCCACTGTGTATATTTTTTCATTCTTAAAAGGAAAGAGGAACCTTTTCTAAGTACATTCTAAATATTACATGAAAAAGGCAGATATAAAAGGTTATATTTTTATTGCATGCTTTGCCATTCACGTTGAATGAAATATATAGTCGTGTTAAAATACATATGTGTTGCCATTCCATCCAGTGAAAATATTAAGCATATTTATTTGTGTGAAAACTATCATGGTTATAATTAAAAGTGCATTTTAAAATAATAAAAGGAATTAAAAAAAAGAGTGCACAGCAGTTAAAAATGTCATCATGGAATAGATGATATTTTGAAATTTAAGATGGCCTAAAAATGGCTTTTTTTTATAATAATTTCCAAAATTACGAAATAATAATAAAAAATGACTAAGACATCATTAGTGGAAAATGCAGTTTTAAATACTTTAAAAATATTTTAGTGATGCACACTTTATAAGAGGCATTCTTATGTTGAACTATACAAGATAGTTGAGAGGGTAGATTCCCAATTTTTCTGTTTTTAATAAGTCTGGTTTTTGATTTTTTTTCTTCCTTACATGCTATTCTTAACTTATTCCATGTACTTAATTTACAGGAAATTGATCTCAAAGCATTTTGTTACAAGAATATTGGAAGAGAGCATGCCAAGTTTTCTCCTGTTGGTGTGTGAAAAAAAATTATATTTGATAAAATTTACACCTAATATTTATTTCTTTTAATAATGATGAACATGATTTTTTAGCTAAGATTTTAATTGTGATTTTAGTTGTCGCAACTTATCGCCTTCACCCACAATTGAGGTTACTGGATAGAATAACTGGACAGCCAGCTCGCACATTAGCTGAATGTTTCCCCGAAGGTGTAATAAAAATCTCAAAAAAAGATGGTGGGTTACTTATATTTTATTTAATTTATATTATTGATCTTGATGAAATCTTGACTTGCTACTTTGTTATTTTTGAAAATTATGAAATGCCATTTATATATTTACAGGATGTGCTTATCTTATTAACTACAGAATAAACTTTCTGAAAATTATATAAAATCTTTAAAAAAAGTTTGTTAGTGTGCACTATTTTTTTCTTTTTTTCTTCCCTACCTAAAATTTTTGTGAAATGTACATGTCTAAGTTTTTGAATTTTTAATCCATGCATTTCTTTTGCCAAGCAGAAGAAGAATAATTTATAATTAGAACTATCTAAAATATTTTAAAGAATCTATACCTTCGATTTATTTTCTATTTGTAAATGGAGTCTGTGGTTTTTTTCTTTCCCCATTGTGCGAGTTTGATCTAAGAATAAAGTTGTATGGTGAACTCCATAAGTAGTAATGTTAAGATATGGAACTGTCGTGTCAAAATTGAAAGGCAATTTTGATTCTGATTGGGAATATGAATAGTTTGGAGTGACTTGTCCATGAATAGTTTGAAATTTTTTTTTCACAATTAGTATATAATTATGTTATTATGCTATAATTATGTTATTTAATCCAACTAATGATTGATTTAATTTAGGAGAAGATGTTGCAAAAGTTGCAGATGCTAGGAAAATTAAGTGCGCACGAAATGTTTTCCTACATGATGAGCTTAAGGACAATGTAGAAGTTTGTACAGTGAAAAACCATTATATTTGTAAGTATTTTTTATTATATATATTTTTTAAAGTAAATCTTTATAAAATGTAAATATTCAAATTATCAGTCTGTCAGAATTGAATGATTAAAGATAATTTAAAATATCATATTTTAATATCTTAATAGACAGTTTTAAATTTTTAGACTAATTGTTATTGTTTTAAACTTTTAATATTTTAGTTAAACACTGTAAAGAATCAGTTATCCTCATAATGTTGATGATATTCATAAATATCTGTTTGAATGGACTATTAATATTTGCGTTACAATTTACACTAGCCTTCTTTGGCGGTTAGCTAGTTTGGTGATGGGGGCCCCCCCTATCTTACGTAGCTTGATTAAAATAGTCCCCCAAGCAATGTATTTTTAAACTTCAAATTTTTATAGACATTTAACCTTTTTGTCCTGATGATGCCAAATATCATCACCGGTGTAATTTGCTTTTAACCCTTTTAGTGCTGAACAACAATATATTGTTCTTCACAACACTTGTGAAAAGTGCCAACTACGATATATCGTTGCATATGCTATGGTGCCTTACTATTCACATCGCGATATAACTCCATCTCAAAATAAATTTATAAATTGTTATAATTGATTTTATTAATATATTTGATTTATTAATAATATTCAATTAATATTACAAGTTAATATTTGATTTTTCTGTTTTTCATAATGTTTTATATTTATGTTATTTGTATGATTTTCAACAAATATTGAAATACAACTGACATTAATTTATTCTCCTTATATTTCGTAATATACTCCTTTATGAATTTTGTAAACATCATTCTTATTTTGTTTTTTATAAGCTTTTTCCTAAACCTTCGCAAATTCCTCAAATTGGTTCGGCATTCTTCGCATAAGTCTGATACTTTTGTTCGGCACTAAAAGGTTAATAATTAACAAGTGTTATCACTTGCACTCATATTGAAGTTGCATATTTCTAGATGGTAACATGATATGGATACAAATGAATAATTTTAATTAATTAATGTGGATGAAATAAATAATTTTAAGCATAAATTATTTCAAATTTGCTTTTTTTTGCAATATGATTTTTTTTTACTAGCAAATAATAATTTGGGCTAGAGAAGGTTAATTCATACTCGTAGAGTCTCCTACATACTAAATAAACAGTTTATAAAAATTTTCATCATTTCCTGCTTCTTACATCATTGCATATTAAACATTAACTGTAATCACCTAAATATTAAAAAAAGATTTTAATAGAAGCATGTTACTCAGAAACCTGTTCGATATGCAAAAAATAAGCCGAATCTTCATGCCTTGTTTTTAGCAAAAGAAGGAAAACACAGGATAAATTGTTTTTAGCAATATTGAAAATGATTTGAATTTCATTTTACAACAATGAAAAGTATTGTAAAATATTCGTAAAAATATTTTTACAAATTTATTAAAATTGGGGAAAAAATTTTAGATGGTATAAAATCGTTTTTGTGCAATAATAGTTTTGGAAGTTATTGTGGAAAAATGTCAATTTGTTTAAATATTAATTTATTAAAATTGTAGTTAAAATGGGGGGGGGGGGCCACATTCCCATCCTTCGAAGTATGTTTGTGCCAAATTGCCAGGTTCAAGGGGCGGCGTTCTGTCCTGTAGAGTGCCAACAGACCCAGAAACATACATTAACTTTTATTATTAGAAGATATTTATTTGTTTTAATTTACTACTTCACCTTAATTCCTTGCAAATTATTTTTTATAGATGTGAATGCTTTAATATTGATTAAAGTGATATTAATGTTATGTACTTTATTGCTGCTTTTTCTTTTTACTGTGATGTTAAAGGCAATCATTGTGGGATATTCATCCACCAAAGCTTAATGTTATATGAAGAATTGACATATTTGGCTGCTTTTGATGCTTTCTAAAAATCCATTTGCTGTCTCAAAAACTAGCAAAGTTCTGCATGAAAATGTTAGAATGTGCTTGCAATACTGAAGTTATAAAGTGCTGATGGAAATCATTGACTGAATTGTGATCTGTGAGAGAGCATGAACCTTGCTCACTTGTACTCGGTGGTAAAATGGCCGTTTATTTTCACTGCTGTTTGTCTTGTCTGTGTATGTGATTGCTTTTGTTTATGTGCATATCTGTAATGCATTTGTGCAAGTCCCCTGTTTTTGTGAATAAATTTTTCATCATTTAAAAACTGATTTCCTGATGTAAACACTGGGAAGGTACGAAAGGTAGATACTCTGGGACTTTACATTTTTTTTTACAGAATACTATTATTTGCTTTTCAGTCTCCTCTGTCATTTACTTTTTTTAAGTCATACAGAGCGCACTTTCTGAACCGGAATTTGCAAGACATTGGTCTATTTTAAAATTCTTAGAAAATTCAGCTTCACATGTGATAGCTGAACAAAAATATTCCAAATATTAATAAATTCGAGGACTTGCATATCTATATTATTTGACAATTACCTCTTGTTCCAAAATGATTGGAAAATAGTTTGAATGCCTCTTTTGCAGGTCTTATTGATGAAAACTTATAAAATCTATGGTGATGGTTCTAATTCCATTTTGTCTAGCATATCTTGCCAAGTTCATGATTCAAGGAATCAGGAAAAAGGGGAAGTGGGGCATATTCTATTGGTCAAAGTGGCCAAGGGCACCTAGGTAACATCTGAGGTAGAAGTCTGACTTAGCTCCAATATATGGGGGTAGGTTGCCCTCGTGAAGGACTTTTGAGGGAAATTAATCTACATTTATGTTTTGCTTTGAAGAAATACTCCAACAGCCAGCCTTCACTACCAGTCTACAAGTGTTTGAACAATGCTGGCTAAAAGCACAGCTAGAGTCTAGAACCCATAACCTTCACTCTCCGTTTAATGTTTCTCAGCCATGCCTTAACAAAAGGCCATTGGTGAGCTATAAAATCTGTGCAGGGTCTGATTTATTGTTATTGATGTGAATCAAATTTCACAGGTATGAATTCCATGTGGATTCAGAAGTTTACTTTCCCCTCCCCCCTTTAAAAATTTTATTAAGGTGAACCATTTTCTAATGATGATAAATTCTCTTGATTTATTTTTCAAATTAAGTATGCAAATTGATTCCTTGTCACAAGAATATGCTTAAAAAGTTGGATATTGCTTATCAGACTTCTTAGTCTGGGGTGACTCCTATAATTTGGTATTTTAGTTATTTTCACAAAGAGTTTTGTTTTCTTCGCTTGCTAGCAAAGTCCAGAAAGGTTCTATGTGTGAAGAATTTTTAAACTGTAGTGGTTGTTTCTAAGTGTCAGTTTATTTTTTAATTAAAATGAATTTACATAATAAGTGTTTTAATTGTAGAACTGAAGATTTATTTTGTAAAGATTGTTTTATGTTTGTGTCTTTTATTTTTGTTATGAAGAAATATAAAAGATCCTGCTCAAAAGCATTTTAAAAGCTGGGCTTTAACAGCCATTAAATTACAGTAAAAGCTTAACTAACCAGCATGCTCGGGAAACGCCGATTTCCGGATACCTGAAAAGTCCGGATAGTTGAGTGTGACGGGAAAATTGGGCGAGGGGTAGATTGTAGCCTTTCTTCTTTTTTTCTTCCAAATAATTTGTTTTTGTCATTTTGAAATACGCATTAAATATAATTTTTAAGTATACTTCTGTATCTTCCATTACATTACATTATGAAGATTTCAATTTAACAATGATGATAAAAAAAAAAAGTATGATCTGTAGCCGAATTTTTACCGTAAATATATAGATTGTAAAAATATACAAATAGCTGACGAAACTGAAAAATATTTTACTCAGCAAGCATAATAAAACTCTTTTAAGTGATCATAAACAAATTCCAGATTGAATATTAATTATCTAACTAATTATCTTTTAAAAAACCGCAAAGGTTATTGCGCAATACTCGCACCTCCAATTCTCCTGCACGTGATATTACGTAATCGGAATCAACACCTGCCGGTATTCGGAGAATAAATAAATAAAGAGTAGAAAAAAAGACTTACCAATCTGGAGTAACACCCCATGAGCTTTTTTTTTTTTACCGATTCTGTCGATTTTGTTTTTAGGTCTCGTTTTTCGGAGAAAGGTGAGGACCTTTAAATTTTTAGGGGAGATTCTCACTTTTGCTTTTGACCCTCCATAAAACAAGTCTGTGTACATCACAGTACTGTATATTGCTTTTGACCCCCTTCTACAACCCTCCATACGGAGCGAACGTTGTATTCCAGAAATAAATTATCCCCGTTAATGAAACGGCACACGGATGTAAAATTTTTAGAAAAACTCCTTTTCTAATTTTTCCGGTTAGTTGAGCTTTCCGGATGTGTGAATGCCGGATAATCGAGAATTTACTGTATATTTGTTTCTTGTTTTGCCTGAATTCAGATCCTATTTTCTTGTGGTCTTTACATTCAATTCATCATTGTTTAACCTGCAAACAAATGGTGGGCATTTCAAGATTTCTTTGAAAATGCTAATGAACCTTTCATTTAAATGGAGGGTGTGTGTGAATAGTGTTTTTTATGTATTTGTTTTTTTTAATCATATTCACAATGATGATTCTTGTTAATATTATGTTTTTAAAGTTTCTTTTTCCACTTTCTGACTAACAAGAAGAAAAAAAACCAACTTTTTCTTAAAAGATTATTCTACGTGTAGTAGATAAGTAAGCTTTAGAAAGATTCTCTGTGAATAAGATTATCTATTATGGATTATGTATGATGCATCACTTTTTTCCTCTCCACCTGACCCCTGAAATAAAAATTGTTTTAAAAAACAGCATTGACTGTTCAAAAAACATGGTTCTTTTTTAATTAGAAAATTAGTTTCTTTAGAAATAATAGCTGCTTACTGTTTTTTAACTGTACGTGCCTTTTTTTTTTTTTTTGAAACTGTTATTTTAAACAATTGAGTGCTTTTTAAAACCAATTTCTACTTCTAACTGGATGTGACAGGATATTAACATCATATTTATGTCTCACTCACTGACAAAATTCTCAACTGGAAAGACATTTTAAAACATATCACAGATAGCTGGAATAGAAAATTTTTAAAATTTAGACTTATCAAATCAATCTGAACTTAATTTTAAAACTAAACTTTGATACTTTGAGTTGTATGAGAAAATTATTTTCATAATTTTGAATATGAATCTGGGTGCTGCTGGAAGAAATGAGGGGCATAATTAGGTCAACGAATGGGAATTGTGTATTTTTTAAACAATCACAGATGATTTAGGCATAATAAATCAATATTTTGATTTTAAAATTGAGCATTTATAGCAAGATTTTATTTAGTCCTTTATTTTGTTATAGCAAAAAAAAAAATAAAAAAATCTATGCATGATGTGTTGCTGAAAAACTTAAAATTTTTTTTCTTTTTTTCCTTTTCCCATTTTTAGTTACTGTGGAATCTGCTGGTGCTGTAGCTCCTGAGGTATTGGTTCCAGAAGCCATTAATATTCTGAAAGAAAAATGCCGATTTTTCTTGTCAGAACTGAAAGCATTAAAAATGTGATCACAGTTTCATTATTGTACATATCATTGATTGTTTTTGTTACTCAAAGTTTGTAAAAAATAAAAACAAGTTTTGTTGAAAAGACTATTATTATTTATTTAACTAAATTTTATGGAAAGTTTGTGAGCATTGTACAATAATACTCTCGTGTTTTTTATTGATTTCAATTAAAATGAAAACCACAAAATAATAATTATAAAAACCATTTTTAAATTATATTTTTCTTTAATAATAGAATTTTCTTTTGGCATTTGTGAATTCACTGTCGGAGAAATTTCTGATATAACTGTGATTTTGTTTATAAATGATTTTAAATTGTGTTGTAATGTAGTAGTAACAATAGACATATTTCCTATAGATGTTAAGTATCATCAATTTTTAAAAATATATTTTAGTAAATATTCTTAATTTTTCGAAAGCCTTTTCATAAAATATGTGCATGCAATCAAATTATTGAAATATTTCCAAATTACCTTGCAGTGAAATTTTCTTAAGATTTGAAGTTTAGAAATAATTTGATCTTTCTTCAATACAAACCACAATTTTTTTTTTTGAACTGTGTCCTTTTACCTTTATTTTATTTCAGAATCTTTAGATAGCTGACATTATCTCATTAGAAAGCTATTATGCAGTTGATTCATATTTATATCACTAGCATTTGTGACTTCTGTCAACTAATTTTGAATAATTAATAAAATTATGTACTTACTACATTTTTGGCTTGAAGAAAATTAGCTTTTGAGTAGACACATTTTAATTAAATAATAAATGTCTCGTAATTAATAAAAATGAAATTTAAAGTTAAATTGTTAATAATCTGGCATTTATAAAGATTTATACTTTTTGTTGCAAATTAAAACAGAGAGGTTTAATAATCTCTATCTCTAATTGACATTTCCATTGACCTGTGACAGTTCCCTTGTAAATTATGCTGAAATTTTATATCTGTATGTATCATTGTAATAAGAATTGTGTTGTAGTTGCGAAAGTGCCATGTCCATTTTTTCAGAAATGCATTTTTTCAAAGATTTGAAGTCTATATGATCTCTTCTATCACTTGACAACATGAAAATGTTTAAAATCTGGCCCTATCCATGTTTAAAATGCACCCAAAAACCAAGGTGTGCTGCATAACTGGCCATCTCCACTAATGGATACTGATTCAAAACCAGCCATCTACAAATCTGCCAGGCAGCACAGAGGTTGTTTCGTGAAACTTTGCCAAACAGTTACTAATCTGGACACGGCAATAAGTTCGAGTTTGGTTTTTCTGCATTATTGCACTTTTGAACAAGATAGAGAAAAATGTTGAGGTTATCCATCATCAGATGCGGTATTGTAACAAAGGATCCGTTTGGGTGGAAGTGAGAGGTGGCAAAGCAGCAACAGTATTATTTTTTCATAATAATTCATTTATGTTTAAAAGTGAATGTGGAAGATGACTGGAGGGGGCGTAAAGGCCACATAAATGCCCATTGTGCCTTCAGAAAAAGAGAGGGCAGACCAAAGATCAGTGGCATTTGAGCCAAAAAAGGATGCTGTTATCTCTTTCATAAATCCTTTCAAGTGCATGGAATTTCACTACAGTAATATAATATACAGAAAAGACTCAAGTGAGAAATAATAGTTTTTACTATATAACTACTATTATTATTGTGAGACCCTGGAGAAGATGTGGCCATGAGAATCTTTTTTTTTTATGATTGAATCTATTCTTATGGGATACTTTCTTATTTCACTAATACTGTGAGAAAATTATTATGTTTCCTATTTTCTATACAATTTGGCATATTTATTTAGATTTCAGATTGTTGTAAAACTCTCCATATCCAAATTGAGCTGCAAAACTGTCCATCTCCAAAACAAAACCTTAAA